>JARHVA010000408.1:5342500-5575000 GCA_037957365.1 Torreya grandis
GGCAAAGGAATATGAGACTAAATTAATAGTCCATGAAGAGAAGATGCAAGGTGAAGAGTTGGTTGATTGGACAATCAAAGAAGGAGCAGCTGTAATGGAGGACAATAGGATAGAAGATGATGATAACAAGTTTATGAAAAAGCAAGAGACCTTAGAATGGTCAAAATAGGAAGAGAGTATGATGTGGATCAGGTATGCTAATAAAGAGGTAGAAATAACAAAGATCGAGGAGGTCATAAAAAGAGAATGAAAATTCATTCTCAATGCCATGAAGATTTAATAATAACATGAGAGAAAGTAAAGCAATACGAGTGACTGCAAGGACAAGCAATAGTATGAAGAGTAGTAGAAACAAGAGCAAAAGATCACATGGATGAGGAAGCAAAGGCATAGGTGTGACAATAAGGAACACACACATTTGTATAAAAACTTGAATGAAGAAACATATTGGGGTCAATTTATTTTCTCCCATTGGGAGTATGATGCATGGGCATCATAGGAATGCCCAAGAGTTGGTCTAAGAGTCATTAATGTGATTCAAATGTGAATTTGAGTTCAAAAGCTAGTTTCTCACCTTTTTCCTAATTTGAATTTTCAAATGTGTAATGAGGGATTGGGAGTGATCTAGGTGGGCTAAGTGAGTAGTGAAGGTATGTAATTTTTTAATAATGATGTAATAGACCTTTATGGTCTTAGAAAAGGTCTTAAGAGTGGTTTTTAGTGATATGTCAAGTGGAAAGTGTGAAGCGGTAATCATAATAGCGATCACCCTATGTGGGTCTTGGGAGTGTTGAAGAGTATCTTGTTCAAGAAATAATTACTATTATGTTTTTAGAGTCTATTTTATAGTATAAAGAATATATAGTGTTGTGTGGTTTGTAGGAAGGAGGCGATGTTGAGAAAATAGGGCAGACAAGAATGTCAAAAAAAGGTCTGCCAAGATAGTATAATGGACTGTGTAAGTCTTTATTTGATATTGAACTAAATATTCAAAAAAAAATATTAGTGATGGAATATTTGAGCCCAGTAAGTGTTGATAGTATTTTCATGATAAGAAGTTACTTTAGACTTGAAATTGAGAATGTGCATCATTAAATATGCTTACCCTGCTTTATATACAAATTTTATGTTTTTGAGTAAGAAGAAGGTACAAGTTTAATGTAATGCATTAGTTTTAGAATGTTTGTGAAGAAATATATGACTTGATAAGTGAGATTTAAATCCTAGTGGTACTTCAATTAGTTTGCATGTTGATTTCAAAACTTTGAGTTGTAACAAACCTTTTATACCCTGTTTTGATACACACAGTCAAATAACCTATGTGTGTGCATGTGATGATCAAGTTGGAGAAAATTACAAGGAACATGGTGAAAGGAGACATTGTGAAACATTTTAGTGGTGAATATAATCTATGATTGAATAGGTAAGAACCCCTGGTGAGCCTTTAAACCCTATTACAAAATAAATAACCCATGTTTTCTTGTAGCATTTTGTGTGGGATTTAATTGTGGGTACCGTGAGAGTGTCCTTGGGAGAAGTGATATATAGGTCAATAATAAAGTGCTTGTTATATTTATTTAATTCATTTTGGATTATTCAAAGATTAGTTGAATCTTTTTGTTACGTTGTTATGAGCATTGGTCAATACAAACCAGTAAAGTAACAGTTTGCATGCTCCAGTTGGTTGTATTTTGAGTTTGAAATCTAGAATAGTATATTCAAATGGTACATATAATGGTTTGGGAACTTGATCAATGTCATGAAAGTGATAATAAACCCATTGGTAATCTATGAAACCCCTTATAATTCTCAAAATGAAATTTATATTGCTCTCAGGTGGTCTTAGGCTCCTAGAAGGCCTAATCTAGGGTTTAGTCGATATCTTGATTTGTAACCATCCAAATTTCCCCAAATTTTTTACATAGAGACTATTTGAAGTTATATAATAGATTCACATGGTTTAAAAGGTTTATGGACCCATTTGTATGTCTTTTTTGAGGACTAAGTTGTATTAGGCCTAGAAGAGACATAGTGGGATAGGCCAAAGAAGAAAACAGTATGTTCTTGGAGAGTGAGATGGAAACAAGAGTTGATTAAGCTAGATGAGGATAATGGGTATATAAAAAGGTTAGTAGTTTTCTTGGTTTAATCATACTTTTCTTAGACTAAGAAGGTTTGTTTATTTGGAGGGATAATTAGGGAGTCAGGTAAGCCTACAGATACAAAACTTTTTAAAATAACCTAACCCATGTTTTTATGTGTAGCATAAGCATGGAAAAGGGTACTAAAAACCCTAATTATTTTTTCATGACGAGTTATTTTATGAAACATAATATTATATTTGCACTAAAATAGGGCTAGTAGGTTTTGAAGGAAAGAAGTTGAATATTGAGTGAAAAACAAGGGGATGGATGATGAAAATGGTTTGATATGGTTTGGAATATTGTGATAGAATGTTTTAAGTGTCTTGAAATTTTTATTAATAATTTGTTTGAGTTTTGGCCCTTTTGGGCAAGATAGGCCTAATGTTGACCAAGAAAGATTTTCAAGGTTGTAAACAAGAGTAAGAAGAAATATAGGTTGATGGTAATAGCTCTGCATCACTTAGAAGCCTATATTTATAGAAAAAAGGAAGGAGAGAAAGGGAGCTATGTACATATAAAACTTTGAATTGTAGGGTTTTTGATCCAAAGTCTTTTATTTTAAATTAGTTTTTATTTTAATGTTTTAATTAGTTTACCTTTTAATAAAGTTGGTTTTAAAGGAAAGCTCGTTGCATCATGTAACCACTCATGAAAAGCCTATAAATATTTTCACATGATTTGTAAAATGTATCTTTGAAAATATATGACAAAATTTTGTGTGGAAAATATTTGTTCATGATGTAATTTCTCTATTATTTCTCCTGCTTCCTAGGCTATCAGTGGTATCAGAGCATGGTTTTCAAGAAAATGATTAATTCGAGTGAAAGCAAGGTGAAACATTTTATTCATTTCTAGATTGATATAAGGTATGCCCTATGTGATTTTGGTATAAGGTTAATATTTTGAAAAATTCTCAAAATATTAATTTTTTTAAATATTTTACTTTGACTTGCATGGTAAACCTATATTATAAAGTAATGAGCCTAGAGAAGCTTTGCAATTTTCATTAGATTCAAATCCTCATTTTCATCAGTATGGAATGGTTTTTAGGCTGTAATTTTGATGAAATGAGATTTTAAAACCCTATTTTTTACCCAAAAGCCATTTGTATGGCTTTCTTCAATTTGGAAACTACTATTTTTATACAGTATGGCCCCCATTTTTTAAAACATTGAATCTGCTCAGATTTTCCTGTGATTAAATTTCTAAAACATCAAATTTGGTATCTAAATCTCTCTGAGATGCTATCCAAGCTTAATATGTGAGGTGTATGGCCCATATATATGGTAGTATGACCTTCTTAGTGCCCTATCTCATCCAAAATTAGATATACTTCATCAAAATCCTTTTTGTTAATCCCAAACTGAGGCAAATATTGATTTGTATGACCTGGTACTAATTTGTATTACCAGGGGGAATGATAGAATAGTTTCAAATTCTTCAGAGCAGCCATTACATCCACATAGCATTGAAAGTTTTTAGAAATAATGAAATTTTGATTTGGTAAAGTTTTCAATTAAATTTTTCAAAAATCATAGGGTTTGTGGGTCCCAAAAAAGCTATGCAAGCGCTTGGATTTTTTACTTGGCAAAATATTTTTGGATGAATTAATTTACCATTCCCAAGTATTTTTTTTATTCACATAGACCAAAAAATCTGGTTTATATATAACTTTTTGTCATTATGAGTTGTGAATGCTCTTAAAACAATTGGAAGGGCTTATTTTGTGTAGAGCTTTGTAAGAAGGAGGTCAATGGTTCCAATCTCCCTTTTGGAAAATTCTTTTCTTTTTAGTATATGCTTTTTGAAAAGAATATTCCTTTTTCAAAGGCTTTGTAAAATGACTTTGGTGATATAAGGATGTAAATATGACATTTATGTGATTCTTGTAATCGAAAGGTGGTCATGTGACCAAGTGATCTTTATGGTTTTTGATATTTTGGACAAATCGAAATGGTTAAATTTCTACTTTTTAGACTCATTATGTGATTTTTATGCTAAATGTATTGAACATAATGTTATACAGGTTCATTATTACTGTAATCCAACACCCTACCTTTGTAAAATTTCTCCAAATGCATTGTATACATCAAGCTAAGATTGTAATGACATGTCCCACTACTTGTGTTGTTAGTGATGATGGTGTTACATTTCAGCATTTATAGGTTCCTAAGGATCTAATAGGATAAATAGAGCCAATTTGAGGTTGGATAATCCATAGAGGTTAGAGGATATTTTACCTTCTCTAGTTCACTATTCGTTCAAAGTATGGGTTCACTACTGGGATAACAATTTTTGGCTTGTGTTTTTGCTTTCAGTTCCATTTTTGGCTTTCTATTTCTGATATTCATGACATGAAGTGGATAGAGTAGCTTGAATTTGTTTTTATGCTGCATAGCTTCTCACCTCTCATCTGGTAGGGGGAGATATTACATAGTGGCCTTCAATCAGTCATCGATAGTTAGATTAGTCAACATTAGATTTACTAGCATATTGAGAGTTCAGCAAAGACATGCATGTGATGTTGGTAATTATTGGGTATCTGAGAGATGTGCCATACAAAGTATTGGGTGATCACTTGGATGGGTTCTTGTGTGAGACCTTATGTGGGTTGATGTAATTGGATAGGCTTTGATCAGGTTCTACTACAATACAGTATGATAATCATAGGAGATGAGCAAGCCTTGATCATGTTCATCAGCGTTTTATGCCATAACTCACAAGGCAAGCTTCTTTATGGAGCAACATTAGTTTTGATTAGTACTATGATGTACAATGTGCTAGCTTATAGATGTAGCAAAGATTTATTAATGAATTTATAGTCATAGCTCTAGATCTTCATCATCTATACCCCTTTGGATCAAGGGGGAGTTTGTTGGGTTTATGATCCAAGCTCTTTTATTTTAAATTAGTTTTTATTTTAATGTTTTAATTAGTTTAATTTTTAATAAATTTGGTTTTATAGAAAAGTTGGTTGCATCCTATAACCACTCATGAAAATCCTATAAAGCTTTTCACGTGCTTTGAAATATATGACAAAATTTTGTGTGGAAAAACTTTGTTCATTATATAATTTCTCTATTATTTCTCCTACTCCCTAAGCTATCATGAATGAGGCCCAACCACCCTTGATGGATTAACATCGACTTGAGGATGATGAGTTATGATCTTATCAAGAAGGAAGATCCTCATAAAATAATGGAATGCTCCATTGATCTTTATCTAACCACTAGGTCACTTCTAAGGACTCTACACCATCTTTACTTGATCTACCTAAGAATACCAAATTTTCATACCTTGGAACTGATGAAGCCATGCTTGGTCTACCTTGGGTGGCTATAAATATTTGCTTGTCTTGGAAATGACCATGCTAAAGGACAAGAAGCTTCCCCAAAATCACAAATCTACCCCTGAGAAAATATCTGAGCAAAGTCACTCTTATAAATTATAAACCAATGTCATTTAAATAGTTTTCCTATAGCTATCATATCGATGAGATGAAGCTCACCAATTATTTGATCTTTATTTGACAACAGTTGCCAACCCTTGGTCTATTTTAGGCCCTAAAAGGACCTATCTCACCTCTATTGAGTTTTAATGGTAGATCATGATCTTGTAATGTATTCACCTAAGTTGAAGACTACTTAGTCGACCTCTGTCAAAAGCTGATCAGGCTCACCTTTATTTGATTAGATATCAAAAATTGACTCAAACCATTGACATATTGACCCATCTCACATTGTCAAATCTATTCATTATGAATGAATACAAGCCTGTGATCTTCTGTTAGTCTAAAATACTTATGCCATTTGTCATTCACATATTTACCTTTGAGATTTGTTGATGCCTCTAACCCTCTACTCACCATTAGATCTAAATTTGTCATTAAATGCAAGTCATTAGATCTACCTGGACCCACTATCCTATTAGTCGTCACTCATTAATGGATCTTCTAGATGATCAAACACCGACCATTGATCCTACCATCTAAAATCAAATGATGACTTCATAAGACTTTACTTTGATGTTCATGTGACTATATTTGACATCTACATGAACTTTTTTGACATCCATGCAACTGTCTATGAGCTATTTAAACTTTAATGACTATTTATCATGGCTTAAACTCTAAGTCTACATGAATGTATTTGACATTTGTATGACTGTTACTAAATATTTGAAAACCCAACAATCATTTACCTTGACTTAAAATTGACACTCGCATGAATGTATTTGATCAACTGAATTCAAATGGATAATTTCTATAGCCCAAAATTGATGTTTGTGTACTTGTCAATACTCTATTGGATCATTTTTTCTAATACAATTTGGGTAATGCTATTATGTCTTTGAGGAAATTATTGTAGAACAATTACCCCAAAAGGATTCACCTATTTGAAACTTTTACATCAGAAATTTATTACATATAAAATGTCCAAAAGAATTTGCACTTCAATATTTTTGTTTCAAACAAAATGTTTGAAATAATTTACAACACTTAGCCAAAAAACTTGAAATAATTTTCTTGAAGGAAATATGAGTACTTAGTCCAAATAGAAAGTTTAAAAGAATTGAACTTAGCAAAAAGAAAGCCTAAAATACTTCCTAAGTAAGGACTTAGCCAAAAAAGGTTTTTCACTTAGCTTTTTCAAAGCTTAAAGGCTCTTTTGGACTTGTTCTTTAAATTTCTACTTGATCTTCTAGACTCGAATGATATTCTAAGTCTTGTGCAACCTATCCCTGACCTTGAACTACTTTGATCACCATGAAACCTTCCGAAAAACCTTCTTCTTTTCTCTATAGACATGTCCCTTAAATATTGACAAAATACACTTTAAGTTAATTTAAATTATTTCAAAAGATTTGCACATTTCAAGTGATCCCTAGACCACTCATTTCATCCAAAAATATTTTCAAGCCTTGATAGATACTTGATCCTTAGGACATTGTACTACATTCAGAAAAGTTTGGTATGTGAGTTAAAAATGGCTAACATCTTTGGTGACTCAGCTAGGTAGCATGCCTACTATGCTTAAGAACTTAGACCATTTACATGACTCTTGAATTATAATAGATAATACATTTGTTCCATGACTACAAGAGACCTTTGACTAAAAAGACAAATGAATTCCACCAAAATAAGGAAGAAAAATAAAATAGGGAAACTAACCTAGCAAAACAAATGTGAAAACAAAGAACTTGTTGACCAATTTTGCCCACAGGCAAAATTTATATGACCTTCTTCCCCTGCCATTTTAATACCAGTCTTTTTTGGTTTCAGCAAGTTCAATGAATCCAGTTCATGGCCTTGGTTCAAGAGTTCATCAACGTTCAATGGTTGAACCTTTGAACCATTGAACCATTTTGGTTCAACGGTCTTGGTTCAAAGGCAAAGGTTCAACGGTCTTGGTTCAAAGGCAAAGGTTCATCGGCTTCGGTTCAACAGTTCATCGGTGTGCTTGGTTGAACCTTTGAACCATTGAACCATTTTGGTTCAACGAGTTCAATTCAATGAAGAAGTTCATTGGCTTGGTTTACTAGGAAATTAGCACGCTTGGTTGAACCAATTGGACCGTTGAACCATTTTTGGTTCAACGGCTTGATTCAACGGGCCTGGTTCAATGCTTGGTTCAAGGGTATGTCCTTGGCTGAAGGGCAGTCTTCAAGGTTCAGTACCCTTCCAAAGGGCAGGCGCTTCAGAGGAAAGGGACCCAGGCAAGGGTAAGTTCAAAGTTCAAGTTTTGATTGAAATTGGCTAAGTCCCATTCCCTTCAGACAAAAAGTTCGAAGGAATTCAGGCCGCATACATCTAAGCTTCAAGCAAAGGCGGATAGAATTTTTGCAGACTTTTTATCTGCGAAAAAATGTCTGAGGACAAAAGCCTGTGGAAAACAAAGCAAGGTGAAGGCAGACCTAGGGAAATTTACCCTAGGAAATTGTCCGCGGACATAAAGCCCACGGGAACCTAGGAGACGTTCGCATAAAACAAAAGGACCGTTCAAAGGCAAAAGGGACCCGCTGAAGGACCCCGAAGGGTAGATGCCCTTGCAGGGAACTTTTAGCCCAAATATAAAGGATACTTTCAAAAGAAAAAGGGTGCCTGCAGGGAAGGAAAATAAGTGAGTGCTAGCAAGGGACCCGATAGTGTTGTAATGGGGATGGTGACGTCCTAGAGGATGTCAAGTTTAAAAGAATAGATTAGCTGTTAGTTTTAAAACCAATGATGGCCATATAAATGTCAAAATTAACAAAGAGAAATAGCCATTTGTCTTCAAAATCAAAGGAAGCGCTGACCATGGAAAAGGAGCTTAGAGTGCAGCGACCTGGCAAGATGTTCGCCCCAGGGGCCGAATGAGCCAAAAAAGACAAAAATAAGAAAAGACAAAGTGACAAGCAAGGAATGAGTAAGCAGTTAGTCCAAGTGGTGCCAATTTGAGAAGTGACTCTAGTAGGTGAAATAGTGCCAGCGAATTGATCATTTGGGATGCAAGCAGCTAGCAATGCAATCGGTTCCTCTGTTTCACATTAATGAGTAGACAAACCGTGTAAGTCACGTAAAAGAGAAAAGCATATTTTGAACAGACAAAGGGCACAGTTATTAATGCTTTTGAGCGACTTATTTCCTTTCATGAAGGGATGTGTATGCCACTTGTAAAATAAGGAGTGCCAAATGGGCCTTTTTGCTTCTCATATATATTGTGAACTTGGTCATTTTGTAATCATCTTTTCACAATTTTACAAGGTGCAACCCTACTAAAATTTCTACTTGAATCTATAGACAAATTTTTTTACCTCTTCTTGGATAGATACTCTGTGTATGTTTTGAGTGTTGATTTGTGTTTAGTCATTATCTTTTGATGCTCTCACAGGTTCAACACCAACACACCCGTCATCTACAAGGTGACATTTGCAGCTGACAGGAAGAGAGTTCTATTTGGGGTGCAGAGAATAGAAGGGATTATCTACAGAGTGCCTCTTACAGCACCTTTTAAAACCTCCTATTTCTGTATTTTTTCATTTAAACCTCCCTATCAAGTTTTTCAGATTGTTTCTTCTGCCAAGGGTGAAGCGTATAAATGTGTTTGTACGATTTTGAGAGTGGATGTGAGAAGGTCACCTTGTTTTGGTGTATCACCTCCTTAGAGTAGGTTTGTTTTCCTGTATCTTTCTCCCTTTTCATCCCCCTCCTTTATTAGATAGTTGTATATATATATATATATATATATATATATATATATATATGCCTGTATTTGCACTTGCTGGAATAAACATGATACATCAAAGGGAGCTAGCCCTTATCTGGAGACTCTCCCCTCTAGCTTCGCCAATCCCACAGGTGAGAGGGGAGTTTCCATGTTGCGAGGAGAAGGCAGGAGTTCAACCTCCTTACCTCGGGTGCAATTTATTGCATCAACAAAACTTATTTGGGAAAAAATAAAAGCAAACTAATGTGTTAGAACAACACTTGGAGGAAAAAAAACTAACAATGTACAGGTAACTTAGCTTCCTTAATAAAAATGTTTCAAATGTATCCCATTGATCAGGATAGGAAGTTCCTTGTTGTACCTCTTTGTAAGCTAGAAAGCATTGTGGGATTTGTAGTAGGAGATTATATATGGAACACTCCAAAAAGAGTCAAATTTTGTATGCCTTCCTAGCTTAGCTCTATCTTTATCCCATTTGAGGACTAAATCTCTTTTTTGAAGCTGCATGAAGAAGCTCCTTTATCAAAGGTTTTTTTACCTTTGCTTTATGGTTTTCCATAGCTAGCATGGACTAATGTCTTGTCTCTTCTAAGTCCATAAGCTTAACATATATGATCTCTATTGGTTTATTCTCTAACAACTCAAGTTGATGCATCAGTTTAAGGGTAGGAAATTCAAGAGTAGGCATTCTTGCTTCTTTACCATATACTAGCTTGTAGGGAGAGTTGGCTATTGATTTCTTGTAAGTTATCCTATTAGCCCATAGAGTTGACTTTAGCTTGAGGTGCCATGACCTATGATTATCTTCAATAGTCCTTCTTATGATCTTTAATAGGTTCTTATTTTTAGACTCAGTAAGGTCATTGCCTTATGGATAGTAATTTAATGAAGTGTTGATAAAGACACTATGTTGAATTGACCATTGGCTTATTATAGACCCCACAAAGGCCATAGTATTTTCAAAAATAATAGTTGAAGGGACTCCAAACTTGGTAATCAAACCCTCATAGAAATCTATAACATTGGACTCATTCACCTCCTTCAATGCTACTGCCTCTATCCATCTAGTAAAATAGTTTGTGGTAGTCAATATCCATTTATGACCTAAGCTTGAAGGGGGTTTAATGAAACCAATAAAGTCCAATCCCCATTAGAAAAAGGCTGATCCACTACAATTGGTTGGAGAGGTAAGGCTATAAACTTGACCTTTCCAACAATCATAACACATTATCTGCAATTTCTAACCCATGCATGACAATCTCTAGATAAACTTGGCCAATAATCCCCTCCTCTCATGATCTTGTGGGTTGTATTTCTTTCTAAATAATTCCCTCTACCATGTGCATCATAGAATTAATCTATAAATCTCTATGTTTGATGTGGCTCTATACATCTTAGCAACATGCCAATGATATCCATGTCTTGGAACTAACTGGGAGGTGAGGTGTGATCATTTATAATTTATTCATCATGTGATGCCATAACCACCTCATTAGATTCTTGTAAATCTTAGGCTAGATGTTCACAAAGTCCTTTGCCTCTTACTATCTTTATTACCTTAATCTCCACATCATACTCCACTACTTTGATTATCTAACTAGCTCATTTTTCATTTATATCCTTATTCAGAAGAAATTCTTTGATACTTGGATTGGCAACCATCAAATGTATCTTATTATTAGATAATAAGTATCTAAATTTCTTGAAAAACCTTATAACTGAAAGTACATGATTTTTGACAAAAGATTACCTTGTTTCATATTCTTCCAAGCCTTGACTGAAAAATACTATTGGTTGCTCTAAAGCCTCTTGATTCTACTGCATAATAATACCTAAAATTGTGTCAATATTAACATAGGTGTACAAGATAAAATCCTTTGTGACATTATGGTTTAGGAGTGTAAGAACACTAGATATGGCTTCCTTAATCTCTTCAAAGCTTCTTACTCCTTCCTTGGACTAATTAAAACTCTAATTTTTCTTTAGCATGGCTATAAGTGGCCTAGTTAAAGTGGCAAAATCTGAAATGTAACTTCTTATAAAATTGATCTTACCTAAGAAGCTTTACAGATCTTTCTTATGCTTAGGTAAGGAAAGTGCAAGAATTGCATCTATCCTATCAAGATCTATATTCATACGATGCTTGGAAATCACATGTCCAAGAAGCTTACCTTTATAAATAGAGAAGACACATTTTTTTGGATTTATAGATATTCCAAATTGTCTACATTTTTCAAGTACTTGCTTGAGGGGAATCATGTGCTCAGTCACAGTATCAGATAATATTGTTATGTCATCCAAATAAACAAGTATAAACTTGATAAGGAGGCCTTGGAATGCCATATCCATGGCTCTCTAAAAATTTTATCCTACATTAGATATACTAAATGGCATCTTTCTATATGCAAATGTCCCCCACTTTATGGTGAAGATTGTTTTGAATTGGTCTTCTTCCTTGACCAAAATCTGATTGTAACCATTGTAGCCATTTAATAAGGAGAACCTTTCTGAACCTGCAACCATCTATAGAATTTTTTCTATAAATGGAAATGTATGGTGGTCTTTAAGGGAAGCCTTGTTCAAGTCAAGAAAGTAAACACACAGTCTAATGTCACCAATAGTTTTCCATATTGGAAAAGGATTTGCCATCCAAGTTGAGTGCTTGATTGGAAATATAATAGTTGACTCAATGATCTTATGAAGCTCAACTCTCATCAAAGGCACAAGGTTTGGATTGATAGGCATTTATCTTTGTCTTACAAGCTTGGTTTCAACCTGTAACTCAATGGTGTGTTGATCTAGACTTTGATCAAATCCTTTAAGGTCACTATATTTCCATACAAATAAATCCATAAAATTTGAACATAACTCAATGAAAGTTTCCTTTTCTAAAGGAGTATAAACTTTACCCATCTTTAAGTTCTTACCAGTTGCAATATCCACATTGGCATAATGTTCCTCTTTTATTGACAATGAAAACTCTTCCTTCCTCAACTCATCATCACCACTGAATATCTTTTCAAGGGTGAATAACCCTTTAGGCAACTTATTTGTCTTCATCTATACAATCCAGTTACCATATTGTTGTGAGAACTTGTCTTGGTTCCTTAAAGAAAACTCATCCTCTTCTTGAAATAAAATAAAAATCTAATTGTCATCTTTAAACACTTGTCAATTATCATGGTTATCTAGAACATAAGGTATCAAATCTATATTAATTTGTGACTGAACCTTTTCATTTTTTATATTAGTTATGATACTGAATTACAACCCAATGGCATCCAACCTATCTGCATATTTGTTCTCACTTTTTTATATTGACTTAATGTTAAAGGCTTGAAAATATTTAATTAAGTCCCATAACATATGCTTATAATATCTAAGCAATGGATTTTTGCATATGTTTATACCTCTTACATGGTGAACTACAAATTCACTATGTCCAAAAACTTGTAAAGAATTGACCTTCATCTTCCTTGCCTATTGCAAACCATGAACTACTACCTCATATTCAACAACATTATTGAAACAACCAAACTAAAATTTGATAGAAGAAAAATACCTTTTATTGGATGGATAAATCAACATCATACCATCCGTGATACCATATTTATTTCTTGACCCATTAAAGTATAACTACCACATGCCAGCACTAGGCTCATGATCCTTCGTTAAAGCTGGAATTGGTGTATCTTTTTCATGAAGGGAATAAACACCAAGTCCTTATTAAATTAGCTTATAAAGATCATAGTCATGAAAATTAAAGGCCCATTCATCTAAGAATAGATCTATAACTCCATCTAGAGGTGACTCAATTTCATCTTTATTAGTTTTTAGCACCTCATCTGAGATGATAAAATTAGTATTCACAATACTTGGCACATATGGCTCTAAATGGTAATGTTTAATAGGTTCAAAATACATTGTTAACTTATTACCATATGTGGTTCTAAACATTAAATAGGTCCAATGAGCTAATAATTATCCTCTAATCCTTAAGGTAAAGTCCCTTAAAAGACACATAGCAAAATAGGGAGGCAAGTCCGCCACAACTACATCCTACTGAAGGGTAAGATTGGGGCAATCATATAGTGTCAATTTTAGATCTTTGATGATTTCTATTATCTTTTTTGGTAACCCATATAGTTGCAATACTCCTTTAGTATTTAGTTCATAGACAAGACCAAGCTTATTTACAATTTGCTTAGGCATGACAGTACTATGAACTCTACTATCCACCATACAGTTATGAACTATGTAGTCACCAACTATCAAAGAAAGGTAGAAGGGAGGAGTTTTGATTGATTTTAATTCAGCTTTGTATACCTTCACCATCTTGTGTACCTATTGTACTTATTGCTTGATCAGTTGGTCTGCATGAGCTAGGATAACACCTTATTTCTCATTGGTTCTGGAGACACCTTGAGAGTTGAAAGCTCTTGGATGACCATATCCTTTTGTCTTATAAAATCAAGGGAATCCCACATGCCAATGCTAACATTGGATTTCTTCATCTAATCTGTTATGCTGAATTGAGCTCCACTAACCTTTGGCTACATCTTTTGAACTACTAGTTGTTCATGGACTAGAGGTATTTGAGAGACCTTTTTAGCCTCTACATTCTTATTTTTTTGTGTTGTATGGGTATCAGGTTAATATTTTATACTCTTGAAAGCAATATTAGGAGTACTTGAAGCATTGATCACACATTGAGGTTTCTTAATAACTCTTATTTTAGTTCTAGTCAGAGCTACAACTTGACCACTTATGCCAATATCACTAATTTGATTGAATGTGACCTGATCATCCATTTGCCAATTTACATTAATGGCATTAGGTTGCCTTTGATCTTGTTGAGACTCTCATTGGGGTGCCAAATTTGTCTTTTGATACTAACCTCCTTGAAGAGAAAACTCTTCTTATATCATTTGTGGCATAGTAATGTTTTGTGATACCAAGGCTTGGTTTTGAGTATCATTGAGATCAAATGTTTGCCAACTTGAATCTTGCATCAAGTTATTTTGAGGAGGTGTCAGAACAATGGATTTTGAACTGGAAGGTGCATTAAAATCAAGAGATGCATATGGTTTAGTTGGAACTATGGCTCCTTGTGATTGATAGGGTGGTCTGTTTTCTCTGAAACCTTGATAAGGAGGCCTTTGATTCTATTGATAAGAGGTTTGATTTTGATGTTGATAAGGCCTAATTTGGTATTACTATCTTTTGATTTGAACTATCTCATTTCCAAAGGATTGTAAGAGACTTTTTAGATCTCCATATATAGGTGACTGAGTAAAAGGGGATATAACTTGGGCTTTAAAAAATGGAATATGAGCTGAAGATGGGACTTGAGGAACTTGAGGGGGTGGAGTAGACAACAATTCTAGGAATATAGGCATTGGAGGCCTTAGATAAATTTTACCAGCTTGTATCAAGCTCTTCTCTGCTCTTATTGAAGTCTCATAGGCATTTGGAAAGGTATTACCACCCATTGACTATATCATCACACTAATATCTAAATTAAGGGCTTTCAAATAGTACAATAAGGCATATTCTGGGGATGGTCTAACCAATACAAGTATCCTAGTCCATGTTTTTTAGAATATGAGGTTAAAATCAAACATAAATTCATGGGGATGCCTCTTTATGGTAGTCAATTTCTCAACTAAGGATAGGTGATCAGATTTATCTTTAAACTATTTGACCAAGGTTGCACCTAAATCATCCCAGGTAGCAATGGTGTTCAAAGGCAAATTTATATACCACTACAATGCTTTTCCTTTAAAGGAGGCAACAAGCAATTTGATAGCCACATTATCTTGAGTAACATCATGAATGGAACAAAGGTTGGAAACATCTTGAATGTGCTCAATAATAGTTATTTTATCCCATTCTCCTAATAAAAAAGGAATATTCTTAAGGGTAAACATAGGAATGCCATCAAAATGGGCTAAATTGAGGGGACTACCCCTATTGAATGGAATAAACACTTGATTCCTGATCACCATTTGGGAAAAGGGAATTTGGCTAATGGGGACAATAACTTGGACTAAAATAATAGGTTCACTAGAGGATGAATATTTCTTTGGTGGATAAGATCTTTTACTATTGAATCTTGATCTTTTATAAGAAGTAGAAGGCAACTCAATGAATTCAAAGGGAATACCTTTACTTACTGACCTTGTTGTAACCTTTGGCATGATAATGTTGTCAAGAACTCTACAACTTGAAGGATCTTTAGCTTCTAATGATGGTGGATGTCTCTTCCTACCATAAATACTTTTTCTTAGCTCCAAACTTCAACTATGCTAAGGAAAATATCCTACCAGGCATGCCAAAATTGTTGGTGTTTTAGATTTACACCCTAGTTGAGAAGGGGATCATTTAGGTCCTCTACTCAAATCTAGTCCAACATGGGATTGATCTTAAGCTGTGGGTCACCTAAATATTGGATCAAACCTCCAGAGAAGGATAACTTCCTTCTATATTTATCACCTATACTAAACATAAGCTAGCACTTGCTTGAAAAAGAAAGAGAGATTTTAATAATAACTTATAAAAGCATGTAAAAGAGGTGATGCACTAACGATTTGATCACTCATATTCACATAAGACACGCTATAAGATACATTCAAGACTATATAAAATCACTCACATTGTTATTTCACAAAAAGGCACGAACTGGCTATTAATTTATTATGGGAGCATAGTTATCCACTTCTAAAATTGACCAAGAGACCATATATTGCACTTAGAATGACCTGTGAGGATTACCAAAGTAGTTTATGAAGGTGATAAAATTTAGACAGAGGCAAGGAAAGCATACATTCACTTAACCAATTAATGAACTCATAAGACACACTATAATTTAATTATAAAATAGAGGAATTTAGTCTTTTATTACATGAAATAGGTGTTATAGTACAAATATCAGTAGATTTTAGTCATACCAAAAGAGAGGTATCCATTTCAAGGCTTGAAAGCTTGTATTTATAGACAAAGGAAGGAGAGAGAGGGAGTTATGTACATAAAAAACATTGAATGAGGCCCAACCACCATCAATTGATTAGCATCAATTTCAGGATGTTGAGTTATGATCTTATCAAGAAGGAAGATCCTCATAAAAGAATTAAATGCTCCATTGATCTTTATCCAACTACCAAATCACTTCTCAGGACTATACACCATATTTACTTGATTTGCCTAGGAAGACCAAATCTTCATACCCTGGAATTGACAGAGCCATGCTTCGTCTACCTTGGGTGGTTGTAAATATTTGTTTATCTTGGAAATGACCATGTTGAAGGATAAAAAGCTTCCTCATAATCACACATCTACCCCTAAGAAAATATCTGAGTAAAGTTACTCTTATAGATTGAAAACCAATGTCATAAATTAGTTTTCCTATAGCTATCATGTCAATGAGATAGATTTTGCTAGTTGTTCGATGTTGCTTTGACAACAATCACCAACCTTTGGTCTATTTTAGGCCCTCAAGGGACCTATCTCTCCTATACTGAGCTTCAATCATGGAGCTTGATATTATAATGTATTCGCTTGGGTCAAAGACTGCTTAGTTGACCTTTGTTGAAAGCTACTCAAGCTTACCTTTGTTTGATTGGCCATTAAAAACTTATTCAAACCATTGACATATAGACCCATCTCATACCATTAGATCTGGTAGGTACAAATAAACACAAACCTTTGATCTTCTAGCATTCTAACGTGCTTATACCATTTATCATTCACACATTGTCCTTTGAGATTCACTGACCCCTTTGACCCTTTGCTCATCATTAGATCTAACTTCATGATTGAATGTGAGCCATTAGATCTGCCTAGACCCACTATCTTATTAGTCATCACTCACCATTAGATCTTCTAGATGATCAAACTCTGATAATTGATCCTGCCATCTAAAATCAAATGGCTACTTCATGGGACTTTAATTTGATGTTCATATGCCTATATTTGATTTTGTATGAATGTTTTTGACATCCTTATGACTATTTTTGAGATATTTGAACTTTAATGGCTATCCATTATGGCTTAAACTTGACATCTATGTGAGCATGTTTGACATCTGTATGATCGTTACTGAATATTTTAAAACCCAACAGTCATTTTCCTTGACTTAAAATTGACACTCACACAAATGTATTTAATCATTTAAATTCAAACGGCTAGTTGCCATAGCCTAAAATTGACATTTATGCACTTGTCATTACTCTGCTAGATCAATTTTGTCAAAACAATTTCGTTAATTCAATTATGTCCTCAAGGAAATTGTTGTAGAATAATGCCCTAAAAAGGATCCACTTATTCAAAACTTTTTCATCAGGCATTTTTTGTGGACAAAATCTCTGAAACAATTTTAAACACTTAGCCAAAAAACTTGAAACGATTTTTTTGAAGGAAATATGAGAACTTAGTCTGAATAGAAGATCTAAAAAAATTGAACTTAGCAAAAAAAAGCTTAAAATGTTTCCTAAGGATAGCCAAAAAAGTGCACCTGAGTTGGCCTGATGGTAAAGAACATGTGCTCCTAAAAGGGAGATCATAAGTTTTAATCCTACAGAGAGTAAGGTATACACACCTTCATGAAAAGTATCCACATGTAATGGGCTAATCGAATCAGTGTTCAATGTGATGGGGGTAACAAGTGGATTGAAACCTATGTTCAATGTGATGAGGCATTCTACAGTCTATGGATAGGGATACTATTCACCATTGGTTTGAGCATTTTGACTATAAAAATGCTTATAGCCAAACTATTTCTTGTTTAGAGGACAATAATAGATAAGAGAAATAATACAAGTAAGAAGGATGTGTTGACCATTTTTGGTCCAACAAGCCAAAATTGGTCCCCTTCTTCCCTTGCTATTCTGAGCCAATTGAATTTGGGTTGCACAAGTCTTTCGGCAAAAGATGAACTAGTTCAAAGAATGAAAGGGATTTTACAAAGCCTCTTCAGACTCTTATCTAAATAAATTCACAAGGAAAGAGAGCTAAAATGGTTCAAGACATTTTTCCTTAAGGTTGGAAAAGTGGTTCAACGTCGGGGTTCAATGACATGATCTTTCCAAGAGTTAGCAATTTGAACCGTTAAACCATTGAACCAGTTCAATTGATTGGTTCATCACTTTAGTTCAATACTTTGTTTCAACATTTTGGTTCAACGCTTTGGTTCAAAGGCATGGTTCATCACTTTGGTTCAACATTTTTGTTCAACACTTTGGTTCATCACTTTGGTTCAAAGATTAAGTTTGTCACTTTGGTTCAATGGAAAAGTTCAACGGCGAGGTTCAACGGTGAAAGTTCATCAGCAAAAGTTCAAAGAATGGTTCAATTGAACGGTTCAATTAGAAGGTTCAAGAGAGTCTCTCGAAGGACAATTGCCCTTGCGGAGGGCAGTTGAGTGCAAAAGGGACCAATCAAGTGCCCTTGCAGAGGGCAGGGGATGTTGACAAAGAGATCAAAGAGAAGGCTGAAAGGGTAAGTTTTGTTTAGAAATTTGCTCAAGGCAAAGACTTAGAAGGAAAAGCAAAGGCAGAATTTCTTTGGACAAAATGTCTGAAGGAATTCCTTCAGACATTTTGTCCAAAGAAATCCTTCGAAAGAAAATCCCATGAAATAAAAGACTAAGGCAAAATCAGGAAAATTATTTCTTTCAGACTTTTGTCTGAAGGAATTCCTTTGGACAAAAAGTTCAAAGAAATTTAGAGAAAGAGCCATGGGAAAAAACCCGAAGAAGAATTCTAAAGGAAAGGAAGTGATTGAGACAATTCTTGTGGACATTTTGTCCGCGGGAAAAATGACCAAAAGGAAAAGCCCGAATGAAGGCAAAACAAAAGGAAATATATCCTTTGGACTTTTGTCTGAAGGATTTCCTTCAGACAAATGTTCAAAGAAATTTGGCTGCTAAAATAATGAGGCCTCGACTAAGACAAAAGCTGAAGCAAAGGAAAAAAGTTGAAGGAGTTGCCAAGGAGGGTGACGGGCCCGAAGACGTCAAAATCGAGCATGGTGAACTAGATGTTGGAAGTTCAAACACCTAGCGATGGGTGTATAGACGTCAAATTTAAGGCAATGAAATAGCTATTGATTTTGAAAAGCTTAAGGAAAGGCCGCGAGTGAACTCAGTGACCCACTGAGAAGATAGCCCTCGAGGGCTGAAGGAGATAGAAAAGACAAAGCCAAGAAGAGACATAAGAGGCAAGCATAAAAATGGACAAAATAGCCTAGGTGGCAAAAGGGAGGTGAGTTATTCTAGTGGTTGACACATTGTCTGCCAAGTGGTCATCAAGGAGTGCAAATGGTGAACAATGTGAACTATTTTCTCCACCTTGCATTTATGAGCAGACAAACCACGTGAATATCTTGAAGGATCAGTCTTGTTTGCAAAAAAAGAGGTGTAGCCCATGCTTTCACATTAATGTTTGAATGCTAAAGTCAAGACCGGTGATTACACATCATGTTTCTAGCAAGCCTCTTCTAGAAAGATGATATCAGCAACAACGACTTCCTCTTTCTGATGCTCTCAATGCACATGGGACAACTTGTAAAAAGGCACCAAAGTCTTTTCCAAAGGGGCACCTTTACTTCTCTCTCTATATATTTTAAACTTCTCATTTGAGAAAAAGATCTTTTAGCCTGTAAGGCAAAGCTCTGCCTGATTATCTCTTGGCTTGTAAGGCAGAACTCTGCCATATTTTATCTTGAATCAAGACATAACATTTTTACCTCTATTTGAGCTTGCACTTTTGTATATGTCTATGTTTTCATTTTTTGTTAACTCATTTTATTTTATGCTTTCACAAAATGATTCCAACATGTCTAGTGCATTGTGAAGTTTCTTCTTATGTAGGTCTACCAGAAGTGTCTATAGCAAGAATATAGGTGCATGTGAATAGGATGCCATAGTGTGTCTTAGAACACCTCTGGTAGTTCTTCCTCCCTTTATCTCTACAGACCCCTGACTTACTGAAATAGAAGAATTTCTCATATCAAATGAAGTGCATGTTATCTTGTCCTTGGAGAAAAGTGTAGGTTCGAGCTAAGTAGATCAACTTTTTTGGTGTATCACCTTTTAGTTTAGGTTCTATTTTTTAGTAATCCTTCTCCCTTTTCAACCCCCCATTATATATATATATATATATATATATATATATATATATATATGTATGTATGTATGTATGTATGTATGTATGTATGTATGTATGTATGTATTAGCAACTTACTGGAATAACTTAGATGCATCAAAGGGAGCTAGCCCTTATCTAGAGACTCTCCCCTTAGTTTTGCCAGACCCACAAGCAAGAGAGGAGTTTTCATTGTTGTGCGTGGAAGGCAAGAGCTTAGCCTCCTGCCAAGGGTGCAATCCACCTGCTTCAACAATTTTTGGCATGGCCGGTGGGACCAACTAGTTTTTATCCAAAGAGTTGAATAATTTTGGTGTGTCTTTAACCAACTAGCATTTGGAGGCTTTTTTATCAACACCAATGGTGACTCCAAGTTAAATCAGTTGGTTAAGCAGTTTTGGTGCCATCAAGAAATCACATTTTTGTATGTATAATCCCTTCACCCAACATAATGGGTCCTTTTTCCCTTCATTTAACCATGATCAAGCTCAAATTTTTCATGGAATCACTTCAAGCAGCTCTCCTAGTTGCCCTTCAACAATAAGGGAAGTAGCGCTAGAGTTTGAGAAGCAGGTGATGGAGATAGACAATTTAGATGAGCAGTATAGATATCAGCAAGAGCTTATGTACAAAGAGGAGTGTTTGTTTATGTAGGCTCAGGACTTGCAATCCATGGAGGAGGAGGTAGCAAAATGGAAGAGTCCATTCATTCAAGGCAGTCAGCCTTGTGTGCCCCCTCTTATTCTAAAGAAAGCCCCCTCTTGTGCACCAAATCCTTTCTACCAGATAGCACTTGCTTACTCTAGCTCATCTGATGCATCAATCAATCCCACTCTCAACCCCTTGCTCCTAGCTTTCAAACATTAAAGGGCATTAGAATAACCTCTCATGGAGATGAACCTTCTCAATTCCTTAGATTGCAAATCCTCCTTTGAAGGGAATACCATGAATAAGCTCATCTCTCTTGAAGCAGCTCTTCATGTACATTAGTAGACCCTTCCTAAACTTCACCAACTACCTCAGGTCTCTTAGTATGATCTCTAGATTCTAAATTGGAAGAGGGGAAATCATGAACCAACTCAAGAACTTGAAGAGGATAAAGTTGCTACCTATTCACAGGGGCAAAGTTTCAATCCCAAGGTCATGAGTTGGAAGCACACAATAGAATATTGGGATAACAAGGAAGAGGAGAAAGGTTTTGTTCAAAACCTTGAAGAAGATGAAGCTACTCCTATTCATCATGATGATGATTGTGACCTCCAAGAAAGGCTCTTCTAAGAAAATATAGCCAAGAGAATTGTAGATTTGGAGTCTAGAGCGAGATTCCTCAGCCAACATGTGATGGATGCAACAGATTCCATGTCTGAACACACCCCATCTACACACCTCTAAGAGAGCTATCAAGACACACCTGATATAGATGAAGTGTTAGCCAAATGGAAAGAGGAGAATCATTTGATTCTAGCTCAACTCTTCCACATGGTTTTAATCATCAGCCTTCCACTTCATCCCTTCTCAAGGAGGAACCTATTTTGCAAGAGGTGGGTGAAGAGTAGAAGATCCAATTTGCAATTGTCTAGGAGGCTATCATGAGTGACAATGAAGAGTAAATCATCATGGATTCTCCCTCTGAAGACATCATCAGCAATGGAGAAGATGTGGGTCATGCATACATGTAGATGTTCCAGCAATACGAAGAGGAACGTAAGTATGGTGAGCTCTCTCCTTACTTATTTGATGAACTTCCTTGTTGCTTCAATGAGGAGAATGGCCATGCCATGGAAATTGAGTTAGAGGAGGATCAAATAGATGTCTTTGAAAAACTAGAGACTCTGATCCTTGATCAGGAATAGGAGAGGCCTGTCCATCTTGAGGATAGCTTTGAAGAAGAGAGCTTTGGACAAAAGGGTGATGTTCTGTGGGATGAGCAATCAGTTTGTGATTCCATTTTAGACATCACAATAGTCACCCTTCTTCAAGAAAGCCATGAGGGAGTAGAAGATGAGTTTGATAGGGTCTTCAATGAAGTAGAAGGGAACGGGTCAAACCATGATGCACTGTAAAGGGATTGTGCATGTCAAAGGGCTTATGGTGATGAGCCAATAGCCAATGATTTCTTCGTTAAACATGCTAGCATGAAGAGCCAACATTTGACAAGCTTCCAAGAATAAGAAGAGTACATATATGTTGGGAGCATGTTTGAATCTGATCCACTTGGATGCAAGCCAATTGAGGTGGCAGGCAAGAGGAACAGGTCACCAAGTCTCCATTCCATTTAGCCACTTGTCTGGCATCATAGGTTTTCTTGCCAAGAAGGGGACTTAAAAAGTTTTCCCTTTGATCCAGGAGGGAGGCAAATATACCTAGTTAGCTATATATAGTAGTTTGCTTTCAGTTTTATTTCCTATTTTCCCTAAGTGTTTTTTACACAGGTAGTGTTTTTTAGCCTTGTGTGTGTTTTCCTTAGTGTTTGGGGTAAAAGCTTCATGTTTGATTCTTAGATATATCAAGACTGTTGCTAACTTTTTTCAAGTTGCATTCTGACTCTATGCCCAATGGATTTTAAGGCAACTAGTTTCTAAGCATAGCAGGCATGCTTCCCCTGGGAGTCACCAATTTGTTGACCATTTTTGGTCTAACAGGCCAAAATTGGTCCCCTTCATCCCTTATTATTCTAAGCCAGTTGAATTCAGGTTGCACAAGTCCTTCGATAGAAGATGAACCAGTTCAAATAATGAAAGGGATTTTACAAATCCTCTTCAGACTCTTGTCTGAAGAAATTCACAAGGAAAGAGAGCTAAAATGGTTCAAGACATTTTTCCTTAAGGTTGGAAAAGTGGTTCAACATCGGAGTTCAACGATATGATATTTCCAAGAGTTAGCAATTTTGAACCGTTGAACCATTGAACCGGTTCAATCGATTGGTTCATCACTTTGGTTCAACACTTTGTTTCAATGTTTTGGTTCAATGTTTTAGTTCAAAGGCATGGTTCAATTCTTTGGTTCAATTTTTTGGTTCAAAAGTTAAGTTCGTCGCTTTAGTTCAATGGCAAAGTTCAATGGCAAGGTTCAACAGTGAAAGTTCATCAGTGAAAGTTCAAAGAATGGTTTAATCAATGGTTCAATCAGAAGGTTCAAGAGAGTTTCTTGAAGGACAATTGCCCTTATGGAGGGCAGTCAAGCACAAAAGGGACCAATCCAGTGCCCTTGCAGAGGGAAAGGAATGCTGATAAAGAGATCAAAGAGAAGGCCGAAAGGGTAAGTTTTCTTCAAAAATTTGTTCAAGGCAAAGACTTAGAAGGAAAAGCAAAGGCAAAATTTCTTCGAACAAAATGTCCAAAGGAATTTCTTCAGACATTTTGTCTGAAGAAATCCTTTGGAAGAAAATCCCATGAAATAGAAGACTAAGGCAAAAGCGGGAAAATGATTTCTTTCAGACTTTTGTCTGAAGGAATTCCTTCAGACAAAAAGTTTGAAGAAATTTGGAGAAAGAGCTGCGGGAAAAAACCCAAAGAAGAATTCTGAAGGAAAGGAAGTGATCGAGACAATTCTTGTGAACATTTTGTCTATGGGAAAAATGACCAAAAGGAAATGCCTAAATGAAGGCAAAACAAAAGGAAAGATATCCTTCAGACTTTTTTCTGAAGGATTTCCTTCAGACAAAAGTCTGAAGAAATTCGGCTGCCAAAATAATGAGGCCTCGACTAAAACAAAAGCCAAAGCAAAGGAAAAAAGCCAAAGGAGTTGCCAAGGAGGGTGACGGGCCTGAAGATGTCAAAATCAAGCATGGTGAACTAGCCATTAGAAGTTCAAATGCCTAGCGACGGGTGCACAGACATCAAATTTAAGGTGGTGAAATAGTCGTTGATTTTGAAAAGCTTAAGGAAAGACCGTGAGTGAACTCAACAACCCACCAAGAAGATAGCCCTCAAGGGCCAAAGGAGATAGAAAAGACAAAGCCAAGAAGAGACAAAAGAGCTAAGCATAGAAATGGACAAAACAGCCCAGGTGGCAAAAGGGAGGTGATTTATTCCAGCGGTTGACATAGTGTCTGCGAAGTGGTCATCAAGGAGCGCAAATAGTGAACAATGTGACTTGTTTTATCCACTTTGCATTTATGAGTAGACAAACCATGTGAATATCTTGAAGGAGTAGTCTTGTTTGTAGAAAAAGAGGCATAGCCCATGCTTTCACATTAATCTTTGAATGCCAAAGTCAAGACCGATGATTACACAACATGTTTCTAGCAGGGCTCTTCTAGAAGGATGATATCAGCAACAATGACTTCCTCTTCCCAATGCTCTCAATGCACATGGGCTAACTTATAAAAAGGTGCTAAAATATTTTACAAAGGGATGCCTTTACTTCTTCTCTCTCTATATATTGTAAACTTCTCATTTGAGAAAAACATCTTTTAGCTTGTAAGGCAAAGCTCTGCCCGATTATCTCTTGGCTTGTAAGGTGGAACTCTGTCAGATTTTACCTTGAATCAAGACATAGCATTTTTACCTCTATTTGAGCTTGCACTTTCATATATGTCTATGTTTTCATTTTGTGTTAAGTAATTTTATTTTATGCTTTCACAGAATGATTCCAACATGTCTAGTGCATTGTGAAGTTTCTTCTTCTGCAGGTCTACCAGAAGTGTCTACAGCAAGAATATAGGTGCATGTGAATAGGTTGCCATAGTGTGTCTTAGAACACCTCTGGTAGTTATTCCTCCCTGTATCTCTACATACCCCTGACTCACTGAAATAGAAGAATTTATCATATCAAATGAAGTGTATGTTAGCTTGTCCTTGGTGAAAAGTGTAGGTTCGAGCTAAGTAGATCAAATTTTTTGGTGTATCACCTTTTAGTTTAGGTTCTATTTTTTAGTAATCCTTCTCCCTTTTCAACCCCCCCATTATATATATATATATATATATATATATATATATATATATATATATATATATGTATTAACAACTTACTAGAATAACTCAAATGCATCAAAGGGAGCTAGCCCTTATCTAGAGACTCTCCCCTCAATTTTGTCAGACCCATAGGCAAGAGAGGAGCTTCCATTATTGCACATGGAAGGCAGGAGCTCAACCTCCTGCCAAGGGTGTAATCCACTTGTGTCAATAGGATGCAACATGGAATCCTCCAAAATTTAGATGGTTTAAACTAAATTTTGATGGAGCTTGTAGAGGCAATCTAAGCATCTCAGGGGCAGAGTGTTATAAAAGACTGTAGTGGATCACTAATAAGAGCCCTTTCCCTTAAGCTTCTAGATGGTACTAATAATGAAGTTGAAGCTCAAGCTCTTACAGTAGGGATTAATATGGCTTTAGAATGTGGAATTTCCTTTTTATAAATTGAAGGAGATTTGTAGGTGGTTATTCTAGCTTTGTCAAGCTAGAGGGCAAAGTCTTGGAAGATAGCTAACATCCTTGATGTCTTTTGGCCTAAGATGGAAGGTTTTGAATGTTGAAATTGTAAACATTATTTTAGAGAAAGTAATAAAGTAACAAAGTTTTTGAAAAATGTGGCAATAGATTAGTGTGAGGAGGAAAGATTCGATAATATTAGTGAGAGATGGGTAGATTGTAGGCTTTTTGAGTAAATAGATTTCTAGAGGGTTCATCAACATTATAAATGCTATTTTAAAGCATTTTATAATGTTGATATTTTTTTATTAGTTTGTTGTGTTATTTTTTTTTCTCTTTTAAATGTTTTTAAAGAATATTTTCTTTATTTTTACAATTTTTTTTTAATATTTGAAAAAAAAGGAGAAGGAAAAAAAAGAATAATCGAGCAAGGAATATCATTATCAAATCTAAAATCTTGTTTGAAGATTGAAAGGATAGAGGTTTTATTGGATGTTAATGTACTTCAGGTGCTATGGATTACATTTTGAAATGCATGTAGGAAGTTGTTTTGATGGCATCAACATCTTAAGCATTAAGTGATTTGGATGGGTTGCTCCCTCTCATTATTTATTTTTCATTTAGTGGCATGGGTTTTAATTGGAAAGTTTCATCAAATGTGAGGCATTCTAGCTGGGTGGTTGTTTTGGTTTTCCTATTTGATTGGAGTCCTAGTATTTAGAGCTTTGGTGAAATGGATAGGTTTATCTTAGAATCGGTTGGTTGGCCTCTTGCTTTTGGATGGACCAAGAGTCGTGAAATGGTTTTTTCTAGGTCTATCTTAAGAACTCATTTGTCCAATATTTTTTGGGTTCCATCCTCAGAGGTAGCAAAAGTTGTAGAACATGTATTGGGTGTGCCCTGAGTATAGATTGGAGTTAGTAGAGGAATTGGAGGCCCTACCATTAGGTCCAATTCTGATGATACCTTATTCTAAAAGAGATTTCTTGGGATTTATCCCTCTGGCTATGTTTCAAGAATAGGATCTTCTTTTCTTAGCTTTAGTGGATTTTGTGAGATATGTTGAATCAACTTATGTGTTGCAAATGGAGGTTTTAAAGAAATAGGGAGTAATTTTGTCGATCATCAAAGACTTGTTGAAGCCCATTCCAGCATTTGAATAATGGAGGGAATATAGGTGTTTACTAGGTAGGGTCAAAACCATCAAATGGAAAGGAAAAGGTGTGGAGAGAGGCTCATTTAAATATCATCCATGGTGGAAGGGTAAGTAGCAGTAGTGTTGGCAGGATCCAAGGTGAGTTTAAAAGAGGTTGGTTTTTTTTGCTCTCAAGTAGCTAAAAGGTGAGTTGGTTAACAAAAACTTGGTAAAGATTGGAAGAGTGTGGGATTTTTAGGTTTAGGATGCTTTAGTTGTTAGCAAAGGAAGGTTAGGAAAAGAGTCAATGATGGTGTCTGTATTGCCTTGTCAAGGAAAAATGATAAAGTTGGTTGTCTTAGAGTATGAAGTATATAGTTGGTTTTTTGTAATATCGATCTTATCTAGTTTGTTAATACAGGTATATGTAAGAAACTATTCATATTTTAGTATGGTTTTATTAAAAACCTATTTTGTTTGTCTGGTCTTGTGCCTCAACATGTTCATATGCTTAGCCAGACCATAAAAATTTTCTTTGTCTCTTTTTGTCAAAAGGGCTTGGGACCCTTAAAACTCCCTAGTATTGATCCAAAAAAAGGACTTAGCCCAAAAACGTTTTACTCTTAGCTTTTTTAAAGCTTGAAGGCTCTTTTGGACCTGTTCTTGAATTTTTTACTTGATCTTCTAGACTAGAATGATATTCTAATTCTTGTGCAACCTATCCCTGACCTTGGACTATTTTGATCACCAAGAAGCCTTCCCAGAAACCTTCCTCTTTGCTCTGTAGACCTATCCCTCAAAAATTGACAAAATACACTTTAAGTTAACATAAAGCATGTCAAAATATTTGCATGCTACAAGTGATCCTTGGACCACTCATTCCATCCCAAAAAAAATTCAATCTTTGATCCATACTTGATCCTTAGGATACTATACTACATTCTAACAAGTTTGGTATGTGGACCAAAAATGGCTAATAGTGACCCTTCACGCTTTCATCAAAATATGATAATTTGACATCAATGGATTCATTAAAGGCATTATGGGATAAAATTATAATTATCAACCATAAATTAAACACTGTCGGCATATTGTAATGATGATAGCGGTGTGCATCTCATAGATTATTTGAAAATGACTCTAAGGCAAATTATTGATTTTAATATAAAAAATGTACCTAGAAGAGTCAAAAATGAGAAGAATAACTTGATTGATTTTTCTTAAAATGATATTTTCTCAAATTATATTCCTATCATTGATTGGTCTAGAAGGGAAGCAATGTCAGTGGAAGATGGAACTCAAAATATTAAAGAACTTAGTCTCTCTTGGATACAAAAAAGTTAAAAAATCAACCTCAAAATCAAAGACCATCCAAGATCATTTTGAAACATAAAGTGCCTAATCCTACAAGATCATCAAAATATGAGAAACCACCTTCACTAGAATCCAACACCATAGATGAAATTGATAATAGAAATCTATTGATTAAGTAAATCACCCTAAAATCTACTCAACATTGTAATAATATTTAGATAAACATGGACGGTGAGAGAGAAAGAGTGAGCATTCCAAAAATCTCATAATCTAATTTTTCTTCATCTATTATAGCTAGCTTTGAGTCTCACAAATTGATTACAAATACTACTCTATAATACATGGCCTTGGAAAACAATCAAGCTCTAATTGACATCTTCTCAGATTCTCCTATAATCTCAAGATAAATAAAACCTGCTCAACTCATGTTGGTTTCATTTCAATCACCTCCTCTAGTTCAAACCCAAATTAAAGTTCATTTAATAATCCAGAGTGATCCTCCTATCACTGACATAGTGGCATGGTTTAATTAAGTCATCGATAAAAAAAAGAGTCACCAAACCAATCAATATTTAATTTGAAGCAATTACATCTTTGTCAACTCCTCCTATAAATAAGCCCAAAGTGATTTTTAAAGTGATCATGAATGAACAAAGAATAATATTTGTACATATTATGACACCCATTACCGATAAAAATAAAGAAAACATGGTAATTGAAGACTATCAACTTTCTATAGTAATGCTAGGAAGACATACAATGGAAGGAGTAAAATCAAATGCATAAGAAACATTGAATGCATATTTTGATTTTCCTCCTTATATTATTCAATTAATTGAGAAGTAAAAATCTCAAACAACATGATACAAGGAGGAAAATCAGCAAATGGTGTAAAATTTTAAACATCTTGTCAGTCCAGTAGGATCTTCTTCAATCTCAATACCTCTATCAATATCATTTATAGATACAGACATGATTCTAGTGTCAAAAAAAATTGAGAACATTGGCAAAGCAATGAAACTATGGTCAGAAAATATGTTGGTACATGGATTGAAGTTGATGGATGACATCATGAGGATATTTGAAAGAATTCAAATAGGATTAAACACACTAATAGGATTTGAGTCAGAGTTCACTCAGGAAATGTCATTCATTAAATCAATCTTATTCACTTTTCATGACATGATCCAATGGGGTTTATCTTCACTCATTTTTTATGGAATTCTTAAGAATCAACATTACAGACTTTATGTCAATTGGTCTAATGTTGTCAACTTCTAAATATATATGCTCCAAAATTAAAAAGTGAAACTTTATAGCATTAAAGAGAGAGGCAATGAAATTATATTCAACATATATGAGTTCATTAAATAAATCCCTTGATATTTATTTCATGATGAGAATTAAGGCAATTCCATAATGTGACTCAAAGAATAATTATCGTTGTTGGTCAAGAATGAATCTTTTGCATCTTTAGGTTTCATTGTTTTATCTATTACGAAATTCAACAAAATAAAAATCCTATTTGAAGAAAGAAAAAAGAAGATGAATAAATACCATTATGTTCTTGAGCTCATTTCCAAAATGCAAATGGTCTGTGAAGTTTTTTTCGTAACCCAAGAATTTTTGGAAGCTTAAGACATCAAGAAGGCACTTGAATGTTTTAGGAAACTTTGAGCCTCAAGAAATAAACATGAAAACATGTGACATGGCCCAATAATACATGCTAATTCTCATATTATTGGGATAGGTTAATTGGTTGTCAATTGGTCAGACCAAATTAGATAGAGCATCAGTCATCAACAAAGCCTAGAGCCCACTTAAGTCACGACTTATTTAGAATCTTAAGTCAATAGGTTATAATCTGCAGTATGTTTAGAGTATTCTTAAGTTTCCACTTATGTATGATAATGAATATACTTTTTTTTAATAATATTTCATTGACTTATTAACTTGCATATATTACTTTTGATCTAACTACCTCCATTAGATCAAGCAGGTTCAATACCTTAGTCATATTCTTAATATTGATATAACATAAGCTGATTCCAGATCTAAGTAATTTATTTAGAAATAGGATTACCTTACTAATAGGAGTAGGTAATATTAATATATGGAATAGGATTAGAAACATACTAAGTATATATTGATATAACATAGCCATTAAGAGTATTCTAAGCATTCTTTAGTGTTGCATAGTGTGATATTATTCTTGATATCATATGAATCACTGCATATATTAATATTAGTTGATTAGATCCTGATTATCCATGGTTGTTAATGCCTTTCTACTTCAATATCTACTTAGGTAACATTTGGTTTTTCATGGTCTACTCAACCTTTTCATATTTTGCAAATAACAATAGATTATTAAAGTTTGTAGGTGTAGATTGTTGCAAAGTAAGCAGATCCCTATAATTTCATTATGCAAATTCCTTGGTTTAGATCAATATAAATCACCCCATATAGCTCCATTATTGTCATAGATGTGGGCATTAAATATTTACCAAATTTATTTTTACCAGTTTGCTAAGCAAGTGTTAAACACTATAAATCGCTACTTAAATAATCATTTAGACTGCTTATAGCAATTGTTGTAGTTGTTATACAATTTTGGCACTGCGTTAATATATATATATATATATATATATATATATATATATATATATATATATATATATATATATATATATATATATAAAACTACCTATCTAATTCTAATGCTCAGAATAAATATAAATCTTAGTTTGAAAGACAAACATGCACACATAAATAAGTTTCAGACATTTAAATAAGGTTGAGTAAAATAGATCTTTATTCATCACTTGATGCATTCTACAAGTTTCAGATATTTTAAATGAATGCATAGATTATATATTAAATTTCTTGACTTGCTATACATTCTATGCACCAACAGATTGTTATACAAATTGGATGTCAACAAATCCAAGATTTTTCCGAATTTAAGACAATACTAACCTTTTAATGGCATCCAAATCATACCAGAAGATTTTCTCTTCCTCAAAACTACATTTTTTATCTTCTCATGTTGCTCTCTTTTTTATATGTTCCCTTCTCCCCTGTTACACCCTCTTTTTTTATTTATCTTCCTCCACTAAAAAAAGTGTAGCTTTTCTTTTTAGATTTTACTTTTTTTATTTTTGTTTTTATTTATTATTTTTATTAATGATTTTTTATTTCATTTTTTATTGTTTTTGTTAATTTTTTTGGTCTTTTTAATTTTTTCCCATCTTAAATGGTAATTTCCAACTTTTATTTATTTTAACATAAATTATAGAAAATACATAATTTAATTAGAATATCCTAATGCCATAGCAATTTAGTGCTAGCCTCCTGAATCAATAATCCATATTTTTAAATTTAATTATGCTAATAACATTTCTACTAGCATTTATGACCAATAACACAAAACAAGTTTCACTAAGCCATTTAAACTATACTAGCAAACCATAGAAATCAACTATCTAATTCAATAAAAAAACAAACACACTATTTTACCCATTTCATTATGCATTCTAACATGTGATAACTACTATGGTGTGTGCAGTGTTCTAGCTAATTTATTTGTCATGCCCCAACATCTCTATCTATGTCACCCTCTCCAATGATGTTCTCCCTCTATCATGCTCTAAAGGATGAGTTCTCTTGCATCAACCTCACAACAAGTAAGTAGTTATACCATCTCATCATGATATACATACATCATTAAATGTGACTAAAATAACAAATAAATGTGTTTGTAATGTAAACACATACACTAAAGCTAACTCATAGCAATGGAAACATGTAACCTAAGCAATACCCTACTATCCCATAATAGCATATATCTTAAGCTAAGTTAAAAATAACCAAATCCAAAATTTTCAACTATAAATATACATGAATAATCAGATAGTTTGTTTGGTGAGGAATCAGGATGTGACATACTTCCCATAAATCTAGTCATCATCTCAGATGACTCTTTTCAAACATAAGTTATAAATTAAAAACATTATTCAATAGAGGAGTAACATGGTATAAAATATCAAATCAAGAAAATAAATGCAAAATTCACCTATAAATATCATCATAGTTCTTTCAAGTAGTACTATTCTTATAATATTGGTCCCACAAGACCCTACTATGTGACATCTCCCTATTATGTAAATAACATTTTTGAGTGTCACTCACATTGATTGGATCTATCATGACCACCCTAGGGTCCATAACTATCAAAAAAGTCTATATACTACAGGATTGACCACTTCTAATACCATGAAGGGTCCCACATATCTCAGTGAAAGTTTAACTGACTTTTTAAAAGCACTTGAGATCATAATAAGAGCTAAAAATAAATGGCTAGGGAGAGTTCCACAAAACCTTCCGATGCCCCCCCCCTCTGCACATCTCTCTAAACTATAAAGTTTTTTTCTCATTTTAGACAAAAATATTTAGGGAGCCTTGTAAGAATCTAATACTATCGCTACTCCACATAGCTTTGAGTAAGTATAACATATCAATAATATCACTAGTCCACATAGATTCCAAACAAGTATGATAATGAATAAGAACTAAAAATAATACATTTCAAATGTATACTACATTTCAAAATTTAAGGGATACCCATTATACCATATACATGTAGGCCATATGACTGAATTTGATAAGTCTATCTGTCAAATCCTGGATTCAACAAGTCCATCTATCGGATCTAAACTCAATAAAATTGACAAGTTTATTTGTAAAATCATGGATTCAACAATCTCTCCTTGCTAGATCCAAATTTAATAACTATCAAGTCAATGTAAGACTAATTAGCATCCACTCCCATCTCACGTTCCCCATTCACCATTCTTCCCTGAGGAATTTATGACCTAATGATCTCCAAAATGTACACAAGGTTAAATGAATCACAATTATATACTAACATTTCAAAGAATTAAATACTATATGCTAAATAATTCTAGACCTACCAACATACATACAAGAAAAATCATACAATCATTTTGTATTTGTATTAAGTTGCAACTAGCCAAACATAACTAGTATCATATTTGATAGCTTAATATATAGTGTTATATTCATTTTTAAGAGGTAATATTTTTAAAATTAACATAACATACAAAGGCCAAGGATTGCACCATTCTTATAACCCTAAAAAAGAACAAGTGAGACAATATATCCCTACTTGCTCGGCTAGTAAACAACAAGTTACTTTTTTTTTCTCAACCCTTTTAGACTACTAACATGTTTTGTACATCCTGTACCCTACTCTCTCTTGATGAAGGTACTATTGTCACTTATATTTTTACTCTTTGAGGATATGCCCAAGCTCTCTTCATCTAAGTGGCATAATAGAAACACCTCTAGGCTTGTGGGTAGCCTAAGGATGAGGTGAATCTCTAGACAGGGATAGCTCCCTTGATGTATCACTTTGGATTAAAACCACACCTAAACTTTGGAGGGGAAAAGGAAGAGAGATAACTAAAATCAAACTATTACAAAGGAGGTGATATACTAAATAATATTATGACTTCCAACCAACATGATGTTACACATGAAATCAAGGGACAAATTGAACATACACTTCTCCAATCTACATCTTCTCACATCAATGTTACATTATGAGGTTATGTATGAATGTGCAAAGCTAGGAAAACTAGACAAGAGGCATTGAATGGCACTAATAAAAAGACTAACTCACTCAATCTTTAGCATTTCCTAAAACACTTCATGTGCCCTACAAGAAGAAACTTTCTAACTGCAAATAGGGTGAAAAAATAACACAACATGCTAAGGAATCCATAGTCTTCACTAAGCAAGATTCATCATCAAATTAAAAAACACTTATGAACAATCATCAAGAGGTAAAAATCAATAGTCTTATTGATTAAATGGTATGCAGATTATTAGGTGGAGTATAAGTTACAATGGTTAAAATGGCTAGTTCTTATAGAACTTGAGAGAGAGAGAGAGAGAGGAGAAGAGAGAAGAACAATGGTCACAAATAAACTTGTAAAGATGAGAAAATTAGTTAATTATGCATGATAATAAGATATGGGATGAACCATTTAAGTTTAGGAATCTCAAGTGTCCATACAAGTCATCAAAATTTTTCAAAGTGGCATGAAATTCCCTTAACTGGCTCAAAAAAACTACCTTCATGATTAATTAAATTTGAACATCCAAAAAATGATTAGGGTCAGGTATAACAATTATAAATAAGGATAAGGTTCTCAATCATTCCTCTCCATGCATTGGTTTTAGGCCTAGTCCTCTATAATCATCTGGAAATGAACCATCATCATCTAAATTCTAAAAAAACTCTTCTTTCATGTACCCTACACACTTGTCCTCAAATTTGGCTTTAGTTGATCATGAAAATACTTGTAATTAAATTTATTATACCTTTCAAGACACTCCATAGTCCTATAAGAATCAATTACACCTTAAAATCACCTCACTTGAATATCTCTACCCTTCTCACTAGCTTGTCCACTATGCCAGTTTTGACTAGTTGAAATGAGAGGTATTATTTGAACACTTAGAAGTTTTTTTTTTGAAATTAAATGAACATATATACTTATTAAAATCCCTAATATTCCATCCAAACTTGATTTTATCTTTAAACTCTTCATGTAGCTTGCACAATGCACAAAATTGTCAAGAAAAGACTATTTTTTACCTTGTCTATATAAGTCTATACAAAAAAAAGTATGGGAGGGAGCCTGAGTGAGTCCTCTACAAGTTAAAATAAATTCAATGATATAAATATGTCATTATATCAACTTTATAGCTCCATTTATCCAAACTAGTCTTGACTGAAGGTTTGCAAGGGTTTTAGGCCTATTTTGACTCTTAAGCTTTAATCATAAATATATAACATCCAAATTGAAAATAAATTACACAAGATTATTTTCAAGGACCCTTATAACACCTCTAAATTCATTTTTCATCCATGCAAGGCCTCATGAAAGATATGAGCATCTAAAACTAAGCTATTAAACTTGTTTTTACAATTCTTTTATGTTTGAGTTAGTTTTGAGATCAAAAATGGATAATTTTAAACATATCTACTTTTAAAAAGCTTTATTAACTCTGTATTAACCTCAAAAACATGCTCCAATAGGTTTGAATTCATATATAAGGCTAGAATTGAATTTGACCTTGCATTTGCAAACTAGACCTAACCATGTCAAATAGGCCTAAGTGTCCTTGAAGTTCAAAATGGATTTATTAATGTTTGATTTGCATATAAATAGATTTTACATGTCTATTGTGTCCTCATAAACATGTATTAACAAGGTATAAATCATAATTATGGCTAGAAGTGTGAATGACCCTTCATTTGGGCACTAAGACAAAACCTACCTAGTAGGCTTGCTTGTAAATCTAATGGTCTCGATAATCCCATTGGGTTTCTCCTCTATGTGAAATTTTTTCTTGATTTCTCTAGGTATTTCATATATTCACAAACTTCCTTTTAGGTTTCAATTAACTCCTGGCCATCATTTCATCTCTTCTCCCCAAAACTGCCAATTTATGTATGAGGGGAAGTATCCTCGATCTGAGATAAAATAGAGGGTATTTCCCCTATTTTATTAGACAATTTTACCTTTATATAAGCTTATTTAAATTTTAAATACCTTTTATCCAAATTTACATCTCTTGGTCATATGATTAGACCTTCCAAAATCACTAAAAACTAGGACAAACTTTTAAAAGGACTGTGTGCAGGATTTTCCCCAGTAGATTGTGTGATGCTTGTTTAAAGTCATTTCTTTGATCTATATTCACCATGAGGGTTATATAATTCATCCTTACCTGTCTTGGGGTAAATTATTGATCATATAAATCTTCATACTCTTTCAAACCCTACTTTTTTCATGCCTTGTCATGATTCTTCTAATCTGAGGTCAACTTCTTGACTATGTTTCAAGTCATGAAGGTACACCTGTAGGTATCCATGCCTCTTCTAGATTTATAAAAAGTTTGTAGATAATTTTATAATCTCTTATAATCATTACATTATTTTTTTGTATGATTTTTATGGATCTATCAACCTTTACACCTTTCCTTACTCAGTCAAGCCTGATTGATAAGGTAACCCTACTTGTAGGTGTTTATGTTTTCTTGGAGTTACTTACATTGGTATTGTGGCCTATTACAACCCTTAAAATATATTCCTAGAGTCATAAAGTATTGTTTGAAAATTTATTGAACCCACTTTATTTATTCTTAGCATTCCACACTCTTAATCACTAAGCTCACTCACTGTCTGACTCAGTCAACAACAAACTATGCTTTATATTTGCAAAGGCACCTCTAGGTATAGTTTTCATGAGTAGGCTTGAGATAATGTTCACAAAACCATTTATAGTTCCTTAGGATTTATTCACACTTTTTGGGGCCCATTTTTCACTTCCCACACTCAAAATCCCATATTTACTCATTGTCTACCTATAGTCATCTGATTGTATTTGCTTGATTTCAAAGGTATCTATAGGTGCATTATGAGATCAAAGAAAAACACATCATCTCATATAGATGATATTTTGGGTCAATAATGGTATCCTATACTATTATGACCTATAATAATCATGGAAATAATATTCATTCTTGCAATATTGGGTTATCCTTTGAAGGAAGCATTGGTTGTAGGTGTTGATTTGCCCTTGCAAGCCAATTCAACTTGAAGTTTGATCATATTCTGATACTTAAAATTTATGAAACCTTGAGAAGGATCAAATCCTTTTAAATCCTCTTAAACATGTCATTAGACCCTATACATTACAATGTAAACATTTTGTCAAGTTTGAGCCTTAGGTTGGCTATATATGTTCATTAGGCCTATGTACAAACTGCTTCCACCTTGGTGAATGTAAAATACCCTTTAATGCTCTTCCTTAATGCTTTCTATGGTAAGAACATGTATATTAGTGAAATTAGACAATATAACCTATTTTTAAGTATTAAATCCACTTAATAGGTCTAGAACTATTGTTAATTCATTTTATTGTAGATAACACTGTGGGAATTTAGCATTTTGAAGAGCAACTTGAGGGCTTAAGAAAACCACTCTCTTTGACTCAAAAACCTCTCCTCTTTTGCAAGTTGATAGACCTATCTATAATCTCAAAAATAAAATTACTTGGAAGTCTTGGAACTAAATGTAATCTTGTATAAGGACACCCAAAAAAGGGCCTGGACCTCAGTTTTGACAATTTTGGGAATTTGTCCCAAAATGCTATAAGCTTGCTTGGAAGGTCTCCTTAAGGTGTCACTATCATCCACTCTCATAAAAACTACTACATATGGTTTTAACTCATGTTCAAACCTTAAAAATCTTAGATAATGTTCAAATCACACATTTCATGTTTTCCCAAGAAGTGGTAGATCATACAACTATTGTAGATGACCATTTTGTGCATTTACTTTCTCTCTTGGCTCTTGAAGTGGCTCTTTGGGGTTTTATTTTAAATTTTAAATTAATTTAATACATATTTTATAAATAATACGTCATTTCAATTCATCTTAGAACCATACCATAGAAGAAACCTTCAACAATCTAAAAACATGACTATAATTCTACTCCACATCTCCTTGCAAACTGAGTTAGTTGGTTCATAAAATCAACTCTAAATGTGAAAAAAATCATGGAAAATATGATAAAAGTGATTCAAAATCCTTTAGAACCAATCTTAGTAAGTGAATTGTGCAGACTTTCCCAAATAAGAGCAAAACCTGTAGGATACACAGATTAGCAAGAAGAATAACATAGTCAACTTCATGAGGATGATTCATGAACAACAGGCCACCATTATTCAAAATATTTATATATAAATGAAGGAATATGAGTTTAATTTAACCTCCCCAAGTTATTTTATCTAAAACCTCCTTTTCTATCTGTACCAAGTACAAACCTAAAGACTACTTTTGCTTGCCAAGAAGGGTAAAAAAAGGATTAGAATGGGCTTGGGCCAAAAATATCACTTCTATAGAACTTTAAAATTTTAAATAAGATTTTATAATCTTAAAAGACATACCATTATCCTTTCCCATGTGGCACACTTCCCAAAGAGTTGTACAAGTGCCAAACTTCTTTTTCTCAAGAAAACTGCTCTTTCTTCTAAAAAACCTACCACTTTCAGTTCCCAACAATTTATTAATACATATTAGGACACATGTCACATGAAATCACATTTTTTAACTTTAAAAATTCCAAATAAATCCGTACAACTTATTAAATGCCCTTTTTACCTCAAAATAACTAGAAGGAATAATATAACTAAGGCCAAGGCTAGGATGACATTAAATGACATCAAATAACATATAATACACCCCATGAAAATATATTAGACCCCTTAAAACACTTAGAACTCAAGTTTTTACCTATAGGTATCCCAATTTGACCTAAAAGTCAAATTTGGTCAATAGGTACATAAATATCTTTTCAAATCAACATGCTCTAAGCAAAATAAAATATTATCAATCTAATCAAGGGTATATAATTGCATAATAATCATAATAAAATTATAATTCTTAATCTAGAATTAATATAAATTCAAGGTTCACCATTCCATGTGGTCTAAGTTCACAAGCTAGATAAAGTAGTGACTCTTAAAAATTCACAATTGGAAAGTAGAGAACTAACATCTCATCAACAAAACTCTTAAACACCCTCACATGGTAAAAAGAAAACACTAAAACTCAATTTGCCAAAACACTATTTAGTTACCAAACTTGTAAGTGTAGTATCACAACCTATTTCCACAACTGGGAAGAAAAATACTAATCCATAAAAATGGATCAATCTATCTAATTCTACAACTTCTATCTCAATAAGAAGTAGAATATACTATCCCATGAACTCAAGGGATATGATCAAAAACAACATTTAATAAAAAAATTTCAATATCATGAAAATAAGAATCCTCTCAGGGGCTTACAATGATGTCAAAGGAAAGTGAAGGAGTGACAAATCACTCTATTCCCACTATGAGATATGACACTTCTTCCTAATCTACATAAACATAAAGGTGACAATCCATAAACAAACTCCTAACACATAAAAATTCTCAACCAATACATCTACACTCTACTACAAGAAAATTCCCACCATACTAGGTGGTGCCAATCTAAAAATGGTCTTGTAGGATTTCTTACTCTTGAGACTAGTTTATATAAGACACAAAGCTAAATCACATGTACTTAAGTGAGAAGCATCCCATGCTTTTTAAAACACTCACAACACAAAACATAAATGGTGAAGGTGACTTGATTGACAAGTAAGAATGTAATCATTATGTATTTATTTGACTTAAATGATGTAAATATGGTATAAATCTATTATTCACAACTCATGAACTATGCTATGCACTCACTTACCAAGTTTGATTACAAACAACACCATTGAGACACTTGATAAATCAACCCTTTAACAATTCTAATAGGGTACAAATGCCCCTAAGATACACACTCAATATATCATACACATTTCACTATTATCCTTTCTAAAAAATATAAGAATATAAAAATGCTAATGGACTCATTAGGTCCTAGAGTTCGAGCCACAGCTCTAATACCACATGTAATAACCCCGTTGGGTTAACATAGATAAATGATTTTTTTTTATTAATTAAAGACATAAAATATAAATAGATTACACCATAAGAATCTAAGTATTGGTCATACAAAATACTCTAAGTGTGTTAAATATGAATAAAAACATGACATCTAACAGTCACTGGTCACTATCAACATATGAAACACATCATAATACCACAAAGAAAGTAATTACAAGTATCCAGCCGCTGTTGATACAATACACAACCACTCTATCAATCCATAGTAAATAGATAATTACAAATCTTCATGATAATGATTCCAATAATAAAGAAAATATAATACAATATACATAAATAAGATACATGGCTCTTCAGAGCATGAGTTCCCCAAAATCTCTAGTATTTGAGGTAATCTAAAGTGTCATCTCAAAGCAAATACTACTATGGGGAGGGAAAACATCATCTGAATGTTTTTCCACACCAACCATAGACCAAAAATCTATCATATTAATCCCATTATGGAATGGCCCTCCCTTCATGGATGAGTAGAGAATAACGGTGCAGGAATCTAGAGAGACAATATAGTACCCTTGTGCTTGTATGATTTATAAAATTAAACATGTGGCGTATCATAGAAAACATGTTCTATTGTAAGATATCACACAAACATGTAAACCATACTCATTAAATTACAATGTCTTACTAAACATTAGTTGGCTCAAGTTTTCAAATAATAAATAAATAATAGTGATCTATAGATCAGTCAAAATTCATACACACCACTTAATTAGATTGTCTTCATTTGGTATTGTGATACTAGTAAGCCAGTGAAATCTATCTCACTCCATACTCAGTATCAATAATGCAAGACTGGTTAGCTTAATATAACTAAAATATTCACATAGATTACATCCTACTATAAATCTTATAACATGTTAAACCTAGGAGTAATAAAAAGCATACATTTATTCCATCAAACGTATAAATGAATCTTACATTATTTTCTATCCCATAGTAAAAATAATGACTATAGTTTATACCACTTGGATAAAATACACATTTAAATGTATATTCCAACTATAATAATTAGTTTTCAAATATAATACACCCTATGATAACCCATATTACCACAATCAAGTATTCTAAGCAATAACTACTAGTTTTTCACAATCAGTCACATAAAGTAGTCTCAAATATATGGAAACATAAGCTTCTATTCAAGCATCTAGATATAACAAAGCAAATCACAACTCCAACTAAACACATAATATTTTATCCTATCATTCGTTACACTCTTAGAGGTTATATGCACGCATACATTAAGTCCTAGTAACTATCACAAAATAATGTAATCATGATAATATCCAACACACATACATTAAATCAATCAAATGTAGGTGTGAGTCTAGATACAATTATTACAGTATACGCTACTCGGGTATAACATACACTTATAGTGTAGTACTCTATGACATCCCATACTATCTTAGTGTTTTGTTTATGAATACAACAACATAATATGATTATCTAGTCTTATAATTTTAAGAAACAACTAACCCATAATAATAAATAATAATAATCTAATAATTACAAAGTGTACCACCTGCGTATACCCCACATTTAAACTGCATACTAGCATTCAAAAGAAACACAACTCATAGGCACACATCATGATATACTATTATATGCTAAATATGACTAAACACTTGTACATATTAACACTCTCATAATATGTAACACACATAAATATCCAATTCTAAATATATATAAACTAATAGTCAATCATAATATTTGCAGAGAAACAAAAAACTCATAAATCCATTATAAACTTTCATTTAAACATCTCATTCTATTTCTAAGAGACTATTTTAATATGGTTATAGTTTCAGATCCCTAAGAAACATTATGTCTTAATTTAACCACCCCTTGATATAGGTATCTATAAGTACTTGTACTTCATAATATATACGTGATATGTAATTACTATACCACTGTTCATTTATATTTCTTATCAAAAACTCCTTACGATTATAATAATACTTAGGACTTCCATTTTCATGAAGTATTTTGACAGTTTTTATAAGATAAGGGATTCAATAATGTAATATTGCTTCATAGTTTTTATCTCTAACTAAATAGGTTTCTAACCTAATTATTTAAAACATATAAAACTCCATACTCTAGTTATTAAGACAACTTAGTCTTTTGTATTATGGTTTAGATTTAAGTATGTGGCAATACACAAATTGATCCTTATATGATACACAATAGTTTCATCAATTACATAGGTATAGAAATCACCCAAGTCCTGAAAAATTATTAGACAAAATCTATACCCAAGGTATGTATCCCAATATATTTATATACAAAACCTAAATATGTATACACCTTTTTACTTAATAGCACACCCAGGGTACATATCATACAAAGTTTCAATAGATTAATTCTAACAAATAATTCTTAATGGGAAAAAGTGGACCATGCTATAGTAAAATCATCATCAATAATGCATATAACTTGTAAATATTTTAATTATCTCCTATCCAATTATTATATAATTTTTAATTTAAAGCAAGTATAGCTGGATAACTGTAATGATGGATAGACAAAGGAATAGGGTTATGACATAATGAGTCCACATGTAACATTGTAAGGACATTTGAATAGATTTCATATAGTTTTTGGAATAAATATACTTACCTAATCTCTCTTTAATAGTATTATCATCCTCAATTAGTGCATCCTCCTATAAATATGTTATACACTTATAGTTTATAGCTTATAACATAGTCAATAAATATAACTAATTTTAAAATATTATTAACATTATACAACATAGTGTATAGTGGTAAAGTTATTGGTGTCTAACTTATTACCCATGGCAAATTCATATATTGGAATTTGATTTCAATTTACTAGAATGTACTAAATACTTTCTTATAATTCACTTTATTTAGTGAGTTATTACTATTTCTTACTCTATTTCTAACTTTTGGGAAAAAGGAGAGAAATAATAGGTGAGCGGTGTGTACCTAGTTAAACATTGTGATCATTGATGACCAGACAAAGTGGGAGCTCTTTTTTGGTGAGGAAGGAATACCTACAATAAGACCACACTAAACCAAATTGTTTATTAGATGAGTATGAAGGGTAGACTACCTAGCAACATGCTAGATCCAAGAAGCAAAAGTCCCTTAGATGGCTATCAATCCACTCCCCTAATGATAAAAATGTTCTGACAATAGAAATTAAAGATGATAAATTGATAACATAAATTCTTATGTAAGAAATAAATATCATACATGTTCATAAAAAGTATAGCACGGTGGGTCAATACCATGCACAAATGGATCAAGGTCAAGTCTAGAGTATGTGAGCAAGGTTTGTAGATAGGCTTGAAATAGAGGTAGGGCCTGGTTGGGTGTAAAAGGAGAGACAAATAAAAATCTATTATTTTTCTTGATAGTGACCATTGGTAGTTAGACTTATTGATGATGGTTGTCTTGACCATTAGTAGCTAGGCTAATCGACAGTTAAGTAATCGGTGACAGTTGATGTAATTAGTGATTGTTATAATAACCAGTGATGATTGATTGTGAAAAGTTGTAGGGAATTGAAATGGAGTTGGGGGTGAAGTGGAAAGAGGTAAAAGGATGAATATGGGTTATATAGGTAAGGGATAATGTGTAGATGATCTGATTCAAGACAATAAGATTTAATGGAGAGAGGAAATGCTAAAAATAAGAGAAAAATACCTATATGATGCAAAGTGGAAGCCAATGACAAGCTAAATGAAATTGGATAGCATAATGGTATTCCAACCTTTAAAATTTATGCAGATAGAGTTTCAGGATCTAGGATGCCTACACAAAGGAAACAAGAAAGCCTAAATGCAATTTTTAAGATCCTCTTCTCTTCTAAGAACCCTCAATTTATAGCACAAAGCTACTAAGTGAGGAGGAAGGAAGTTGCTAAGTTGGTTTGGGATAAAGATGTTAATTTGAAGAGATGGTAAGCTGTAAGGTTTGTATGGGAAAGTTTCCATTTTTCCTATATTTATCCTACTTATAGATGGAAGTTTTTTATGTTACAAGTTTGGAGGCCTAATCATTGATGATCAGGCTAACCATTGATAGTTAGGCTGATCATTGATGATCATACTCCTAAGTTTTAATGGGTTAAAATGGATCCTACATTAATGTTTTAAAATGTTTAGAAAAATGTCCTAGGTGTGCTAATGAGTGTCAAACTATAAAAAGGTGTTTTAAAGGGTGAGTTAACTAGGTGAATAGTTAACTAAGGGTTAAGAATATGTCTGAGGTAGTTCAACATCAAAAACTAGTCAAGGGGATGTTTTTTAGTGTCTACATTTTGACCCTTTTTGTTGTCTAGCTTTAGGTCAATAAGCCATAAAATAAAATAAAAATCTTGACTGATCTAGTCAAGGTCTGATTACCCTGAGTATGGGAGGAAGGTAGTACCCCTCAAACCAAGAAGTGATGACGTGAAATTGAAATCAAGTCATGGTTTGATTTATCTTTAAACTATTTGACCAAGGTTGCACCTAAATCATCCTAGGTAGCAATGGTGTTTAAAGGCAGATTTACATACCACTACAATGCTTTTCCTTTGAAGGAGGCAACAAGTAGTTTGATAGCCACATTATCTCAAGTAACATCATGAATGGAACAAAGGTTGGAAACATCTTGAATGAGCTCAATAATAGTTATTTTATCCCATTATCCTAAGAAAAAAGGAATAATCTTAAGGGCAAACATAAGAATGCCATCAAAATGGGCTGAATTGAGGGGACTACCCCTATTGAATGGAATAAACACTTGATTCTTGATCACCATTTAGGAAAAGGGAATTTGGGTAATGGGGACAATAACTTGGACTAAAATAATAGGTTCACTAGAGGATGAATATTTCTTTCACGGATAAGGTCTTTTACTATTGAATCTTGATCTTCTATAAGAAGTAGAAGGCAACTCAATGAATTCAAAGGGAATACCTTTACTTACCAACCTTGTTGTAACCTTTGGCATGATAGTGTTGTCAAGAACTCTACAACTTGAATAATCTTTAACTTTTGATGATGGTGGATGTCTCCTCCTACCATAAATACTTTTTCTTAGCTCCAAACTTCAACTATGCCAAGGAAAATATCCTACCAGGTGTTGGTTGAATATTTTGTCGATCAGCGTACTGATAAACAAAATAGGTCTGATCAGCTAAAGTAGAAAGATTGGTCATCCAAATGTGTAGGTTCACCACATCAAAAGGGGACTAATCTCTCCTCTCATCAAGGGGAGGTTCCTTATAGATATGTTATATATATATATATATAGAAAATAATACTCAAGGGTGGGATAAACCATCCATCTCTCTTTTTTCAGAGGTGATGCATGTGGATTAAAAGAGAAATCTTAGGGATAATGACAGAAAACACTACTCTTTTTTCAGAAGTACTATTTAGTAAACCACAATAATCTTTTTGGTAGTAATTACAAAATGTAACCAAGGATGCAGTGACCAGCAAATTGAGATGTAGCACAAAGTCTCCACCTGAATTGCCCAAGAGTGAGATACGAAGGACAATGAGGGCACAAAGTCATCCCAAGGTCCTTTACACAAAAACAAAAAGAAAACACACTAAAGGCAATTATGGGGGCATAAAGTCTCTCCACAGTTGAATTCAAGACACCTTCTTGACTACTTTCACTAATTCTACTTGTCGAATTAAAGGAACAAAAAATATATTAAGGAAAAAGACAAAAGAATAGTTTCCCCAACAACAAAGATATCACAGCACAAAGTCTAAAAATTCACTTGCTTTCTTATTCCAATAACAAAATATGATCAACAATCTGAGCTCAAAGTCTTAGTAATGCCTTTCAATTTGGGCAGAGTTTAATTTCTGATTATCAAAGAGAGATCCCCTTTTTACAGTAATAAGAGAGTCCTTTATATAGCCTCTTCAAGACAGACTTGGGAATAGTAACACATCATGTTGCATTGAAATTTGTTAAGAAGACAGGCTGGAATTTAGGGGCATCTACCCATTTGCTTTTCTCAATGCAGAGAAATAAGTCACGCTATTGAAAGTTTGTATCTTTCAATGTCCACTTGTCAATCTAATCCTTCTTCATCATTCCTCCTTTTTTGGTTAATTAACTTGGCTCTTTGATTTAAATTGATGCTATGTTCCTTAGTCACTTCCTGTTGATCTTGGCCTTAAAGCTTTTGAATGCATTCGGGTCTGTAGATTTAAAACTACAAGGATCAATAGCTTTTTTATTGTTGCAACTGTGACATCTACGAGCATGTCACTTTCCTCAACAATTCCTTTAGCTTTATCATTTGAGCTTTCCCAGAGGGGACCTACCCTTCAGGCCTTGAGAAATGATCCACTTTGGGTCAAGAAGATCCCCTCACAAGGGTATATGCCCTTTGGGTGGTCTTTGGATGGCCTTTAGGCTTCTTTCTTTCAGTGAGTTACTAAATTCTTTGGCTCTTCTTTAAGGCTTTTCAAAATCAACAGCTATTTTATGAACCTTGAAATTGACGTTCGTGCACCCATTACTACACTTGAATTTCCAATGGCTAGTTTTCCATTCTTGACATTTGATGTCTTCAGGTGTGTCACCCCTTGGGCTTTCTTCAGCTTTTTTGTTTTGCATCTTCCCGAAGGGAAAGTGACCCTTTGACTTTGGGAAGTGTCCTTTAATTTGGTAGCCGAGAGTCCCCCACAAAGGCACCTACCCTTCGGGGTCCTTCAACGGCCTTTTGTCTTTGGAATCCTTCAGAGCTTTCCTGCGGACATTTTTCCTGTGGACTTTTTCTGTAGACATTTTCCCATGAACAAAAAGTCTGCAAGAATTGTTCCAATTGCTTTGTCTTTGGACTTTGGAAATTCCTTCAGGCTTTCCTCCTGTAGATTCTTTCCCAAATTCCTTCAGACTTTTTGTCTGAAGGAATTGCTTCAGACAAAAAGTCTAAAGGAATTATGCCTTTGCCTTTAGACTACCTTCAACAAAATTTTGAAAGAACTTACCTTTGCGACTTCCTTGAAAATGACCCTTCTGAAGGGTGCTTTTTTCAACCAAGTGCCCTCTGCAAGGGCACTTGTCCTTTGGGAGGATCTCTTGAACTTTTACATTGAACTGCTCCTTTGAACCAGCCATTGAACCAAGCTTTGAACCAAGCTGATGCATCCTTTGATTGAACCAAAAGCCGTTGAACCATTTGTGAACTGACTGAGTGAACCAAAGCATTGAACCAACTGAATTGAACCAACCTTGGTTCAATAGTTCAATGGTTCATTCCCTTTGATTTGGCTAAGTCCTTTTGATCCTCATTTAACCAAATGCATTGAACTTGTTGAACCTTGAACCTATTGAACCTTTGAACCAAAGTGGTTCAATGGTTCAACGGTTTAATGGTTCAAGCCTCAGAAACTTGTTGAACCTTGATTGAACCTACTTGTAGAAGCCTTTGAACCTATTGAACCATTAGTCCATTGAACCTGTTGAACTCTTGTTGTTGATGTTGAACCTTGAGGTTGAACTCTTTTAGTTAAACCTGGTCTTTGAACCAACTTTGAAATTGCCTAAGTGTTGAAAGCTTGCTCCTTTCCTGTAGAGTTTGTAGAAATCAACCTGTGAAGCCTGTTGAACTTGGCCTGTAGAGTCCGTAGATTTTCTTTTCCTGCAGATTCCATAGAATCAAGCCTGCAGAGTCCGTAGATTTTTTAGAAGCTTGAAAAATGAGGAATTTGAATGCCCAGGACAAATTTTGGAAAGGGAAGAGACAATTTTGGTCTGTAGGACCAAAATAGTTCAAATGTTGTTCCAAAAATGAGTGATATTTTTGGGGGACAACAGCTGGCTCCAGTTGGGGAACTTCTATCAATTGTAAAAAGAATTGAAGGGAGTAGAATCCAAAATCTCTAGTGTCTTCATGTGTACCATTGGGCTACGGAGTCATGTTACCTAGAAATGAAAGGCATAAAAAATGGAAACAAATAAAACAAAATAGAATTAAAAACTATACAAATATATATATATATATATATATATATAGATGCAATGATCTAATACTTCAAGAGTTGAAGTGTTTCAGATGCTGCTTCTTGAGAGACAGTAAAAATAGTGCTCTATCTTGATAAACTAGCAAGAAGACATTTTGTCCCCAGAAACAGTGATGGGCGAATGGAAATCTCCACCAGGAAACCAATTTTTTGCATTTTCTTCTTGGTTTTTTATTCTTCTTGCCCCATGGTAGGATGTGGTCTTCAATTTGAAAGCCATAACTCTTTACTTTCTTAGTGAAGGGTTCCTTTGCCTGATTTTGATTTGCAGCAGCATAGTCCATTACCATAATTGGTTGTTTTTCTGGTTTAGTCCAGTACATGATTGGATTGTCTACATCAAACTTCTGACAAACTATCAGCTTAGCATCTCCTTTGATGTGGAGGAGTTTGATCTCTTCATCTTGAAAAATCTTTAATCTGAGCAACAAAGATTCGCATCTAGCTATGTTGTTGATGTTGCTGAATTGCAAATTACATGAAGGAAGAATATCTCTTTGAGGAGATATCAACACAATCCTAACTCCATCATTGGTGGAAGAATTACTGCCATCAAATTCCAAGATCCAAGCATCATCAAAAGCTGATCTCCTATCAGATTTTTCTTCATTAGAGATGGAAGATCCTTCCTTATTTATATTGTGCCCTACCAATTCTCTTGAAGTCTTGTTTGGATCAATTCCTGGATTGTCAGCTATAGGACTTTCATCTGTAGAAACATGAACATTCTCTGTGGTCAAGAAATAATTACCCCTAACTAAAGACTCAAACAGAATTTGTGTTGCAGGGGCTGACGTTTGGGTGACCACATATTTTGCCTCCTTTTCAGGGAGCAATCTCTTTATTATGCCTTGGATAGGGATCCTTGCCTTAGATAGGTCCATGCTTAGTTCTCCTCCCACGTCCTTGCAGAAATTTCATACAAGCAAAATGCCATAGGATGTTGGGATGTCAGCCACCAAGACAGTCATCTTGATTCTCCTGTCTGGAAAGGCTGCAAATGCAAATTGGGCATCTTTAATTTGCCCCAACAATGGTACTTGTTTGTTCTCCATGGAGAAACATCTCACAAAGGTTTTGGTTAGTGTGAGACCCAGAGACTTAGCTACTTTAGCAGGCATGACATTGTCAAATGCCCTAAAATTAATGATGCAATTGTTGAGTTGATAACCATTTATCAATAAGGAAATGTAGAAAGATTTTATTTTCCTAGGGGTAGCTAGAGGAGTAATGACAAGATTATTTGGAATGGGCTTATTCTTTGGGGAATCAAGAATTATTTTCTTAGCCTCTTGTCTTGCAAAGATGGTTTGGTTCTTGACACATTAAACCAACTTATCCAATTGATCAAGATTGGATTGTAAATATTTAAATTTAGACATCTAAATTTTGGTCTTCTTAACATGATCAATTATGTCAAATGGCTGAATTAGACTAAGAACAGAGGAAAGCATTTCAACCTTTTGGGTTTTAGGAGGGATGGGAGGAAGGCTGGTTTGCAAAATTAAAGTAGAAGGTGAAGGTGAAATTGATGTACTTACTTTTTGGGTGATGTACCAGGATGAACCCAGAAGCACCAGTATGAAACCAATGTGGGAGTCACCAGCAGACTCTCCTTGATCCTCTATAAGGAGATCAGTGTCATTTTCTTGCTCAAACATAGGTTGGAAAGAGAAAGCATGTTTTGTTTCCAAATATCCAACTGTTGAGTTGGTTAGAGGAGCTTCAAGGGCAAGTTTCCCTTGTGGGGGAGGAAGACGATTTGGCTACCCTTGATTCCTTGTAGCATTGCCTTAATATGACTGATTTGAAAATCTCCTTATCATATCTCTGTATGAAGGAGTAGAAGACATTTCTTGTGCCATTTATCTTTTCAAGGCTAGCAGTTCATTTGCCAGCTTTTGCACCATTGGATTAGTGGTGCCTGTAGATGAATATTCAGAAGATGATGAGAATCTATTTCTATTTGGATCTATTCTTATCTTCCTTGCTAAAATAAGATCATCTTCTACCTCAATGGCCAAAAGTTGAGCTACATCAAGATCTATTTGACTAGCATGTCTCAAAAGAAAACTTACTTCAAGTAACTAAGAATTAATGAAAAAGCATTTGAGATTCTCAGCTGTAGGTCGAGCAATTACAAGAATTCTATTGCTCAGTTTGTCAAATTTGGCTATGAAGTCTCTCATTGGTTTATGAGGCTCTTTTTTCATCTATGTAAGTTGAGCCAAAAGGGCATGTGCATTTCTACAGGTTTGAATCTGGCTTCAAACTTATCTTTGAGGGTATTCCAATCAGTTATTGACCGAGCCTGTAGATGATAAAACCAATCTATAGCAGCACCTTGTAATGTTTCTACAAATACCCTGACTACTACATCTTCAAATTCTACTCCAATTATGCCATAGGCTATGCTGAACGCTGTAATGTGTTCATCAGGATGAACTTTCCCATCACCATATAATTTGGGGAAATTCTTCCTTGAATTGTGTGGAAGCTCATGTAGAGGTGGAGTAAGATTGAGGGGACCAAAAGCATTATCCTAGGGGCCTTGAACTGCCATTATATGACTATGAAAAGCAGGAATAACAAATCTTAGAGAGGTAATTATTGGTAAAGCTTTATCATTAGCAGAAGTGGATACTTCGTTTGGTAATGGAGATTTGACTTTAGTAGGAGGAAAGCTCTTGTTTTGTTAGAGATGAGATGGTGAAGGAAACAGATCAAAATAACTTTGTTGTACCAACTTGAATATAGGGTCAAAAATACCTTTATCCCTTTGGCTTCATGTATACCTTGAATCTACTAGATTGTGAAACAAAAATGGAAAAGAATTGACCTTGCTTTAGTTTGAAGATTGAGGCTTTAAACTGCATGTTCTTTCCTAGTTGGTGTGGAAGTTAATGGTAAGGTTATAATAATAATGGGTAAAACACAAAAATGAAATGGAGTATATAAAGGATAATGGTAGAGACTAATTTCATCTAAAACTTGAGGTTTCAAAATGCACATAACTATCTCCCCAGTGGAGTCACCAAAATCTGTTGGTTGAATATTTTGTCGATCAGTGTACTGATAAACAAAATAGTTCTGATCAGCCAAAGTAGGAAGATTGGTCATCCAAATGTGTAGGTTCACCACATTAAAAGGGGACTAATCTCTCCTCTCATCAAGGGGAGGTTCCCTATATATATATATATATATATATATATATATATATAGAAAATAATACTCAAGGGTAGGATAAACCATCCATCTCTCTTTTTTTAGAGATGATGCATGCGGATCAAAGGAGAAATATTAGGGATAATGATATAAATCACTCCTCTTTTTTTAGAAGTACTATTCAGCAAACCACAAGAATCTTCCTGGTAGTAATTGCAAAATATAACCAAGGACGTAGTGACCAACAAATTGAGATGTAGCACAAAGTCTCCACCTAAATTGCCCAAGAGTGAGATACGAAGGACAATGAGTGCACAAAGTCATCTCAAGGTCCTTTACACAGAAACAAAAAGAAAACACACTAAAGTCAATTATGGGGGCACAAAGTCTCTCCACAGTTGACTTCAAGACACCTTCCTGACTACTTTCAATAATTATGCTTGTTGAATTAAAGGAATAGAAAATATATTAAGGAAAAAGACATAAGAATAGTTTCCCCAACAAAAAAGATACCAAAAGTCTAAAAAGTCTAAAAAATCACTTTCTTTCTTATTCTAATAACAAAATATGATCAATAATCTGAGCTCAAAGTCTCAGTAATGCCTTTAAATTTGGGCAGAGTTTCATTTTTGATTATCAGAGAGATCCCCTTTTTACAATAACAAGAGAGTCCCTTATATAGCCTCTTCAAGATAGACTTGGGAATAGTAACACATCATGTTGCATTGAACTTTGTTAAGAAGACAGGCTGGAATTTAAGGGCATCTACCCATTTGCTTTTCTCAATGTAGAGAAACAAGTCACGTTATTGAAAGTTTGCATCTTTCAATGTCCACCTGGCAATTTGATCCTTCTTCATCGTTCCTCCTTTTCTGGTTAATTAAATTGGGTCCTTGATTCAATTTGATGTTTTGTTCCTTAGTCACTTCCTACTGATCTTGGCCTTAAATCTTATGAATGCATTCAGGTCCGTAGATTTAAAACTACAAGGATCAATGGCTTTTTTATTATCGTAACTTTGACATCCACATGCATGTCACTTTCCTCAGCAATTCCTTCAGCTTTGTTATTTGAGCTTTCTCAGAGGGGACCTGCCCTTCAGGCCTTGAGAAATGATCCACTTTGGGTTGGGAAGAGCCCCCCGCAAGGGTATATGCCCTTCAGGTGGTCTTTGGATGGCCTTCAGGCTTCTTTCTTTTAGCAAGTCGTTAAATTCTTTGGCTCTTCTTTAAGGCTTTTCAAAATCAATGGCTATTATATGAACCTTAAAATTGATGTTTGTGCACCCATCACTATGCTTGAATTTCCAATGGCTAGTTCACCATTCTTGACATTTGACATCTTCGGGTGTGTCACCCCTTGGGATTTCTTTGGCTTTCTTATTTTGCATCCTCCTGAAGGGAAAGTGACCCTTTAGCTTTGGGAAGTGTCCTTTAATTTGGTAGCTGAGAGTCCCCGACAAGGACACCTACCCTTCAAGGTCCTACGACGGCCTTTTGTCTTTGGAATCCTTTAGAGCTTTCCTGTAGACATTTTTCCCATGGACTTTTTCCATGGACATTTTCTTGCAGATAAAAAGTCTACAAGAATTGTTTCAATTGCTTTGTCTTTGGCCTTTGGAAATTCCTTCGGGCTTTCCTCCCATAGCTTCTTTCCCAAATTCCTTCAGACTTTTTGTCTGAAGGAACTCCTTCAGACAAAAATTCTGAAGGAATTATGCCTTTACCTTTCGACTGCCTTGAATAAAATTTTGAAAGAACTTACCTTTGCAACTTCCTTGAAAATGACCCTTCTAAAGGGTGCTTTTGTCGACCAAGTGCCCTCCATAAGGTCACTTGTCCTTCAAGAGGCTCTTTTGAACTTTTGCATTAAACCGCTCCTTTGAACCAAGCTGATGAATCCTTTGATTAAACCAAAAGTCGTTGAACCATTTGATGAACCGACTGAGTGAACCAAAACATTGAACCAACCTTGGTTCAATAGTCCAATGGTTCATTCCCTTTGATTTGGCTAAGTCCTTTTGATCCTTTTTGAACCAAACATGTTGAACTTGTTGAACCTTGAACCCATTGAACCTTTGAACCAAAGTGGTTCAATGGTTCAACGGTTTAATGGTTCAAGCCTCAGAAACTTGTTGAACCTTGATTGAACCTACTTGTAGAAGCCTTTGAACTTGTTGAACCATTAGTCCATTGAACCTGTTGAACTCTTGCTGCTGATGTTGAACCTTGACATTGAACTCTTTTAGTTGAACCTAGTCGTTGAACCAACTTTGAAATTGCCTAAGTGTTGAGAGCTTGCTCCTTTCCTACAGAGTCCATAGAAATCAATATGTGAAGCCCGTTAAACTTGGCCTGTAGAGTCCGTAGATTTTCTTTTCGTGTAAAGTTTGTAGATTTCTCTTCTTGCAAAGTCCATAGATTCAAGCCTGTAGAGTCTGTAGATTCAAGCCTACAGAGTCTGTAGATTTTTGAGAAGCTTGAAAAATGAGGAATTTAAATGCCTAGGACAAATTTAGAAAAGGGAAGAGACAATTTTGGTCTGTAGGACCAAAATAGTTCAAATGTTGTTCCAAAAATGAGTGATATTTTTGGGGGACAACACCAGCCATGCCAAAATTGTTGGTGTTTTAGATTTACACCCTAGTTGAGAAGGGCATTATTTAGGTCCTCTACTCAAATCTAGTCTAATATGGGATTGATCTTAGGCTTTGGGTCACCTAAATATTGCATCAAACCTCTAGAGAAGGATATCTTCCTCTATATTTATCACCTATACTAAACCTAATCTAGCACTTACTTGGAAAAGAGAGAGAGATTTTAATAATAACTTATAAAAGCATGTAAATGAGGTGATGCACCAATGATTTGATCACTCATATTCACACAAGACACACTATAAGATACATTTAAGACTGTATAAAATCACTCACATTAGTATTTCATAAAAAGGCATGAACTGGCTATTAAATTATTATAGGAGGGTAGTTATCCACTTCTAAAATTGACCAAGAGACCATATATTGCACTTAGAATGACCTATGAGTATAACCAAAGTATTTTATGAAGGTGATAAAATTTAGAAAAAGGCAAGGAAAGCATACATTCACTTACCAATTAATGAACTCATAAGACACACTTCAATTTAACTATAAAATAGAGGAATTTAGTTTTTTATTACATGAAATAGGTGTTACAATACAAATATCAGTATATTTTAGTTACCAAAAGTGAGGCATCCATTTCAAGGCTTGGAAGCTTGTATTTATATAAAAAGGAAGGAGAGAGAGGGAGTTACGTACATAAAAAACATTAAATGAGGCCCAACTACCCTCAATGGATTAACATAAATTTCAGGATGTTGAGTTATGATCTTATCAAGAAGGAAGATCCTCATAAAAGAATTAAATGCTCCATTGATCTTTATCCAACCACCAAGTCACTTCTCAGGACTATACACCATATTTACTTGATTTGCCTAGGAGGACCAAATCTTCATACCTTGGAACTGGCAGAGCCATGCTTAGTCTACCTTGGGTGGTTGTAAATATTTTTTTATCTTGGAAATGACCATGTTAAAGGATAAAAAGCTTCCCCATAATCACATATTTTCCCCTAAGAAAATATCTAAGCAAAGTCACTCTTATAGATTGAAAATCAATGCCATTAATTAGTTTTCCTATAGCTATCATGTCAATGAGACAGAGTTTGCTAGCTATTTCATCTTGCTTTGACAATAATCACTAATCTTTGGTCTATTTTAGGCCCTCAAAGGACCTATCTCTCCTCTATTGTGTTTCAATCATGGAACTTGATATTGTAATGTATTCACTTGGGTCAAAGACTGCTTAGTCGACCTCTATTGAAAGCTACCTAGGCTTGCCTTTGTTTGATTGGCCATTAAAAATTGATTCAAACCATTGACATATTGACCCATCTCATACCATTAGATCTGGCAGGTACAAATGAACACAAACCTTTGATCTTCTAGTATTCTAACGTGCTTATACCATTTATCATTCACACATTTTCCTTTGAGATTCACTGACCCCTTTGGCCCTTTGCTCATCATTAGATCTAACTTCATGATTGAATGCAAGCCATTAGATCTGCTTGGACCCACTATCCTATTAGTCATCACTCACCATTAGATCTTTTAGATGATCAAACTCTGATCACTGATCCTACCATTTGAAATCAAATGGCTACTTCATGGAACTTTAATTTGATGTTCGTATGCTTGTATTTGATTTTGTATGAGTGTTTTTGACATCCTCATGACTATTTTTGAGATATTTGAACTTTAATGGGTATCCATTATTGCTTAAAATTGACATCTGTGTGAACATGTTTGACATTTGTATGACCGTTATTGAATATTTTAAAACCCAATAGTCATTTTCATTAACTTAAAATTGACACTCGCACAAATGTATTTGATCATTTAAATTCAAACGGCTAGTTGCCATAGCCTAAAATTGACATTTGTGCACTTGTCATTACTCTGCTAGATCAATTTTGTCATTAGTCTACCTTGGGTGGTTGTAAATATTTTTTTATCTTTGAAATGACCATGTTGAAGGATAAAAAGCTTCCCCATAATCACATATTTTCCGCTACGAAAATATCTAAGCAAAGTCACTCTTATAGATTGAAAACTAATGTCATAAATTAGTTTTCCTATAGTTATCATGTCAATGAGACAGAGTTTTCTAGCTATTTGATCTTGCTTTGACAATAATCACCAACCTTTGGTTTATTTTAGGCCCTCAAAGGACCTATCTCTCCTCTATTGAGCTTCAATCATGGAGCTTGATATTGTATTGTATTCACTTGGGTCAAAGACTGCTTAGTCGACCTCTATTGAAAGCTACCTAGGCTTGCCTTTGTTTGATTGGCCATTAAAAATTGATTCAAACCATTGACATAGTGACCCATCTAAAACCATTAGATCTGGTAGGTACGAATGAACACAAACCTTTGATCTTCTAGCATTCTAATGTGCTTATACCATTTATCATTCACACATTTTCCTTTGAGATTCACTGACCCCTTTGGCCCTTTGCTCATCATTAGATCTAACTTCATGATTGAATGCAAGCCATTAGATCTGCTTGGATCCACTATCCTATTAGTCATCACTCACCATTAGATCTTCTAGATGATCAAACTCTGATCATTGATCCTACCATTTGAAATCAAATGGCTACTTCATTGAACTTTAATTTGATGTTCGTATGCTTGTATTTGATTTTGTATGAGTGTTTTTGACATCCTCATGACTATTTTTGAGATATTTGAACTTTAATGGCTATCCATTATTGCTTAAAATTGACATCTGTGTGAACATGTTTGACATTTGTATGACCGTTATTGAATATTTTAAAACCCAATAGTCATTTTCATTAACTTAAAATTGACACTCGCACAAATGTATTTGATCATTTAAATTCAAACGGCTAGTTGCCATAGCCTAAAATTGACATTTGTGCACTTGTCATTACTCTGCTAGATCAATTTTGTCATTAGTCTACCTTGGGTGGTTGTAAATATTATTTTATCTTTGAAATGACCATGTTGAAGGATAAAAAGCTTCCCCATAATCACATATTTTCCCCTAAGAAAATATCTAAGCAAAGTCACTCTTATAGATTGAAAACCAATGTCATAAATTAGTTTTCCTATAGCTATCATGTCAATGAGACAGAGTTTGCTAGCTATTTGATCTTGATTTGATAATAATCACCAACCTTTGGTCTATTTTAGGCCCTCAAAGGACCTATCTCTCCTCTATTGAGCTTCAATCATGGAGCTTGATATTGTAATGTATTCACTTGGGTCAAAGACTACTTAGTCGACCTCTATTGAAAGCTACCTAGGCTTGCCTTTGTTTGATTGGCCATTAAAAATTGATTCAAACCATTGACATATTGACCCATCTCATACCATTATATCTGGTAGGTACGAATGAACACAAACCTTTGATCTTCTAGCATTATAATGTGCTTATACCATTTATCATTCACACATTTTCCTTTGAGATTCACTGACCCCTTTGGCCCTTTGCTCATCATTAGATCTAACTTCATGATTGAATGCGAGCCATTAGATCTGCTTGGACCCACTATCCTATTAGTCATCACTCACCATTAGATCTTCTAGATGATCAAACTCTGATCACTAATCCTACCATTTGAAATCAAATGGCTACTTCATGGAACTTTAATTTGATGTTCGTATGCCTATATTTGATTTTGTATGAGTGTTTTTGACATCCTCATGACTATTTTTGAGATATTTGAACTTTAATGGGTATCCATTATTGCTTAAAATTGACATCTGTGTGAACATGTTTGACATTTGTATGACCTTTATTGAATATTTTAAAACCCAATAGTCATTTTCAATGACTTAAAATTGACACTCGCACAAATGTATTTGATCATTTAAATTCAAACTGCTAGTTGCCATAGCCTAAAATTGACATTTGTGTACTTGTCATTACTCTTCTAGATCAATTTTTTCAAAACAATTTGGTTGATTCGATTATGTCTTCACTGAAATTGTTGTAGAATAATTCCCTCAAAAGGATTCACCTATTCAAAACTTTTTCATCAGGCATTTTTTATGGACAAAATCTCTAAAACAATTTGCAACACTTCGCCAAAAAACCTAAAACAATTTTTTTGAAGGAAATATGAGAACTTAGTCTGAATAGAAGGTCTGAGAAAATTGAACTTAGAAAAAAAAAACTCAAAATATTTCCTAAGGATAGCTAAAAAGGTGCACTCGAGTTGGCCTAATTGTGAAGAACATGTCCTCCCAAAAGGGAGATCTTAAGTTTTAATGTTGTAGGGAGTAAGGTATACACACCTTCATGAAAAGTATCCACATGCAATGGGCAAATCGAATTAGTGTTCAATGCAATTGGAGTCAATATATATAACTACCTATCTAACTCTAATGCTCAGAATAAATACAAATCTTAGTTTGAAAGACAAACATGCACATATAAATAAGTTTCAGACATTTAAATAAGGTTGAATAAATACAGATATTTATTCATAAATTGATGCATTATATAAGTTTTAGATATTTTAAATGAATGCATAAATTATATATTAAATTTCTTGACTTTCTATACATTATATGCACCAACAAATTGTTATACAAATTGGATGTCAACAAATCCAAGATTTTTCCGAATTTAAGACAATACTAACCTTTTAATGGCATCCAAATCATACCAGAAGATTTTCTCTTCCTCAAAACTACATTTTTTATCTTCTCATGTTGTTCTCTTTTTTATATGTTCCCTTCTCCCCTGCTACACCCTCTTTTTTTATTTATCTTCCTCCACTGAGAAAATTGTATCTTTTATTTTTATTAATTATTTTTTATTCTATTTTTTATTGTTTTTGTTAATTTTTCTAGACTTTTTCATTTTTTTCCATCTTAATTGGTAATTTCCAACTTTTATTTATTTTAACATAAATTATAGAAAATACATAATTTAATTAGCATATCCTAATGCCATAGCAATTTAGTGCTAACCTCCTAAATCAATAATCCATTTCTACTAGCATTAATGACCAATAACACAAAACAAGTTTCACTAAGCCATTTAAACTATACTGGAAAACCATATAAATCAACTATCTAATTCAATAAAAAACAAACACACTATTTTACCCATTTCATTATGCATTCTAACATGTGATAACTACTATGGTGTGTGCAGGGTTCTAGCTAATTTATCTATCATGCCCCAACATCTCTATCTACGTCACCCTCTCCAATGATGTTCTCCCTCTATCATGCTCTAAGGGACGAGTTCTCTTGCATCAACCTCAAAACAAGCAAGTAGTTATACCATCTCATCATGATATACATACATCATTAAATGTGACTAAAATAACAAATAAACGTGTTTGTAATGTAAACACATACACTAAAGCTAACTCACAGCAATGAAAACATGTAACCTAAGCAATACCATATTGTCCCACAATAGCATATATCTTAAGCTAAGTTAAAAATAACCAAATCCAAATTTTTCAACTATAAATATACATGAATAATCAGATAGTTTGTTTGGTGAAGAATCAAGATGTGACATCATTCCCCATAAATCTAGTCATCATCTTAGATGACTCTTTTCAAGCATAAGTTATAAATTAAAAACATTATTCAACAAAGGAGTAACATGGTATAAAATATCAAATCAAGCAAATAAATCTAAAATTCACTTATAAATCTCATCATATTTCTTTCAAGTAGTACTATTCTTATAATATTGGTCCCACAAGACCCTACTATGTGACATCTCCCTATTATGTAAATAACATTTTTGAGTGTCACTCACATTGGTTGGATCTATCATGACCACCCTAGGGTCCATAACTATCAAAATAAGTCTATATACTACAGGACTGACCACTTCTAATACCACGAAGGGTCTAACATATCTCAATGAACTTTTAACTAACTTTTTAAAATCACTTGAGACCATCATAAGAGCTAAAAATAAATGGCTAGGGAGAGTTCCACAAAACCTTCCAGTGCCCCCCCTCTACACATCTCTCTAACCTATAAAGTTTTTTTTCTCATTTTAGAGAAAAATATTTAGGAAGCCTTGTAAGAATTTAATACTATCGCTACTCCACATAGCTTCGAGTAAGTATAACATATCAATAATATCACTAGTCCACATAGATTCCAAACAAGTATGATAATGAATAGGAACTAAAAATACTACATTTTAAAATTTAAGGGAAACCCATTATACCGTATACATGTAGGCCATATGACTGAATTTGACAAGTCTATCTATCAAATCTTGGATTCAACAAGTCCATCTGTCGGATCTAAACTCAATAAAATTGACAAGTTTATTTTTCAAATCATGGATTCAATAATCTCATCTTGTTGGATCTAAATTTAATAATTATCAAGTCAATGTAAGACTAATTAAGATCCACTCCCATCTCACGTTCCCCATTCACCCCTCTTCCCTTAGGTATCTATGACCTAATGATCTCCAAAATGTACACAAGGTTAAATGAATCACAATTTTATACTAACATATCAAATAAATAAATACTATATGCTCCAGACCTACCAACATACATACAAGAAAAATAATACAATCATTTTGTATTTGTATTAAGTTGCCACTAGCCAAACATAACTAGTATCATATTTGACAGCTTAATATATAGTGTTATTCATTGTTAAGAGGTAATATTTTTAAAATTAACATAACATATAAAGACCAAGGATCACACCATTATTAGAACCCTATAAAATAACAAGTGAGACAATATATCCCTACTTATTCGGCTAGTAAACAACAAGTTAATTTTTTTTCTCAACCCTTTCAGACTACCAAGATGTTTTGTATATCCTATACCCTACTCTCTCTTGATGAAGGTACTATTTTCACTTAGATTTGTACCCTTTGAGACTATGCCCAAGTTCTCCTCATCTAATTGGCATAATGGAAACACCTCTAGGCTTGTGCGTAGCCTAAGGATGAGGTGAATCTCTAGATAGGGATAGCTCCCTTGATGTATCACTTTGGATTGAAACTAAACCTAAAATTTAGAGGAGAAAATTAAGAGAGATAACTGAAATCAAACTATTATAAATGAGGTGATACACCAAATAAAATTATGACTTCCAACCAACATGATGTTACACATGAAATCAAGGGACAAATTGAACATACACTTCTCCAATCTACATCTTCTCACATCAATGTTATATTATGAGGTTATGGATGAATGTGTAAAGCTAGGAATACTAGACAAGAGGCTTTGAATGGCACTAATGAAAATACTAACTCACTCAATCTTTAGCATTTCCTATAACACTTCACATGCCCTACAAGAAGAAACTTTCCAACTACAAATAGGGTGAAAGGATAACACAACATGCTAAGGAATCCATAGTCTTCACTAAGCAAGATTCATCACCAAATTAAAACACACTTATGAACTTTCATCAAGAGGTAAAAATCAATAGTCTTATTGATTAAATGGTATGCAAATTATCAAGTGGAGTATAAGTTACAATGGTTAAAATGGCTAGTTCTTATAGAACTTGAGAGAGAGAGAGGAGAAGAGAGAAGTCCAATGGTCAAAAATACACTTGTCAAGATGATAAAATTAGTTACTTGTGCATGATAAGAATATATGGGATGAACCATTTAAGTTTAGGAATCCCAAGTGTCCATACAAGTCATCAAACTTTTGCAAAGTGGAATGAAATTCTCTTAACTGGCTCAAAAAAACTACCTTCATGATTAATCATGTTTTAACATTCCAAAAATGATTAGGGTCAGGTATAATGATTATAAATAAGGATAAGGGTCTCAATCATTCCTCTCCATGCCTTGGTTGTAGGCCTAGTCCTCTATAATCATCTGGGAATGAACCATCATCATCTAAAGTCCAAAAAACTCTTCTTTCATGTACCCTACACACTTGTCCTCAAATTTGGCTTTATTTTCTCATGAAAACACATGTAATGAATTGGATTACACCATTCAAGACACTCCATGGTCTTATAATAATCAAGTACACCTTAAAATCACCTCACTTGAATATCTCTACCCTTCTCACTAGCTTGTCCACTATGCCAGTTTTGACTAGTTGAGATGAGAGGTATTGTTTGGACACTTATGATTTTTTTTTTTTTGAAATTAAATGACCATATATAGTTATTAAAATCCCTAATATTCCATCTAAACTTGATTTTATCTTCAGACTCCTCCTGTAGCTTACACAATGCATAAAATTGTCAATAAAAGCCTATTTTTTACCCTATTTGTATAAGTCTATACAAATAAAAGTATGGAAGGGACCCTGAGTGAGTCCTCTACAAGGTATAATAAGTTTAATGATATAAATGTCATTATATCAACTTTATATCTCCATTTATCCAAACTAGTCTTGACTGAAGGTTTGCAAGGGTTTTAGGTCTATTCTGACTCTTAAGCTTTAATCATTAATATATAACATCCAAATTCAAAATAAATTACATAAGGATTATTTTCAAGGACCCTTATAACACCTCTAAATTCATTTTTCATCCATGCAAGGCCTCATGAAAGATATGAGCAACCAAAACTAGGCTATCAAACTTGTTTTTACAATTCTTGTAAGTTTGAGTTAGTTTGGAGATCAAAAATGGATAATTTTAAACATATCTACTCTCAAAAATATTTATTAACTCTATATTAACCTCAAAAACATGCTCTAATAGGTTTGAATTCATATATAAGGCTAGAATTGAATTTGACCTTGCATTTGAAAACTAGACCTAACCATGTCAAATAGGCCTAAGGGACCTTGAAGCTCAAAATGGATTTATTGATGTTTGCTTTTCATATAAAGAGATTTTACATGTCTATTTTGTCCTCATAAACATGTTTTAACAAGTTATAAATCATAACTATGGCTAGAAGTGTGAATGACCCTTCATTTGGGCACTAAGCCAAGTACGCTTGCTTGTAAACCTAATGGTCCAGATAATCCCATTGGGTTTCTCCTCTATGTGAAATTTTTTCATGATTTATATAGGTATGTTATAGATTCACAAACTTCCTTTAAGGTTTCACTTAACTCCTGGCCATCATTTCATCTTTTCTCCCCAAAACTGCCAATTTATGTATGTGGGGAACTATCCTCTATCTGAGATAAAATAGAGGGTATTTCCCCTATTTTATTAGACCATTTTACCTTTAGAGAAGATTATTTAATTTGTAAATACCTTTTCTCCAAATTTCCATCTCTTGGTCATCTTATTAGACCTTCCAAAATTAATAAAAACTAGGACAGACTGCTAAAAAGACTGTGTGGAGGATTTTCCCCAGTAGATTGTGTGATGCTTGTTTAAAGTCCTTTATTTGCTCTATATTCACCATGAGGGTTATATAAGGCATACTTACCTATCTTTGGGTAAATTATTTATCATATATGTTGGGTGAATATTTTGTCATCAACTAACTGATGAGCAAAATAGGTGATTTCAACTACAACATAAGGAGATTGGTCAACCAAATGTGTAAGTTTACCACATCAAAGGGGGACAAATCTCTCCTCTCATCAAGGGGAGGTTCCCTATAAAGTATGAGGGGATATATACTATATATATATGCAAAAAATAACACTCAAGGGTAGGACAACACCATCCATCTCTCTTTTTTTAGAGACGATGTTCACAAACAAATGAGAAATCTAGGTGAAAACACTGAAAGCACTTCTCTTCTTTCAAAAGTGGTCTTCCAGCAAACAACAGGAGCTCTTTCTGATATGTAACAAGTAATTGGTAATAGGGGGCATAATAACCAGCAGAAAAAGGTGTAGCACAAATTCTCCACCTCAACTTACCAAGAGTGAAATACGAAGGATAATGGGGGCACAAAGTCATCCCAAGATCCTTTACATAGAAACAAATAGAAAACACACTAAAGACAATGGTGGTAACACAAAGTCTCTCTATAGTTAGCTTCAGGTGTAAACACCAATATTGTGTCGACCCCCCCTTGGTCCACTTCTAAACATTTACACACTTTATTAATTTTAAATAAATTACTTATTTTAAATTAATGACATCACCCTAGACACCTCACCTTGGACACATCGCCCTTAGACCATTTCTCACCCTATGAGTCACCCATGACCTATTTTCACTCCATCCTAACCTCCTAACTAACTATCATGCCTAATAAACCCATCTTTTAGCCATTCTCCAATGGCAAATGCACTTGGCGGATGGAGAAATGGACAAAGGGCTAAAAATAGCCCTTTTACCCATTCTCTATCCACTGGCGTCGATCAACTATCAGTCGATGCCGATGGGATCGCTGATGTCAGTTACATAAGCTAGACTCTAACCTTGAGTTGCCCTGAGCTTCTTCGTATATTGACATGCACGCTCTGAGACTAAGCATCAGAATTTGACTAATGCTCACCTGGCTACCGAAACTCTATGCAAGTCACTCCATATTAGATTGGAACATTGTACGAGGACCTCAACATCAGCCACAATAGGAATAAGCATTCTCACACCTCTAGTTCTTCACCAAGCAAAGCTAAGTATTCTTCTGTCTCATTTCAGTAATTTAAAATACATTAGTAATTAGTTTCTATTTGCTATTTCTAAATACTATCAACCAGACCCGATTTCTTCCATGGAGAGGCTGAAAAGCCTTCCTCTTATTCTTATCCTCTTTGCATACCTATCCCCAAACTTTGCCCCTTCTCAGACCCTATTCACTATCTTGCAACCCTGCACAAACCTTTAAGCTTCCAGATTCTTTTGTCAACCACAGACATAACTCTGAAACCCATCCAAGGCCCATTGCCCCTACCGACATCAACAGAATAACTGACGTCGATATCATTGAACAACTGACCTCAGCAAGACTATCGATGTCAGTGACTATGACAGACTGATTGTAGAGAACAGGTATGAGTTATATTTATTTCTCTTTCTTAGTCTTTCACCATTTCTTTTTATACAACACTCTTTTTCATAAATAGTGGACTATCATCCCTTACGGAGCTTTACGCTTTCGGGACCGAGCGCATAGCTTGGCAGTCCACCATATCTTTATCTAACATTCTCTTTGTTTGAGTTTTTTTCTTATCTACAGGTGTTTCCTCCACAGCCAAAGAGGAGCTCCTACAACTGTTGGATATGGTGCGCAACTTAATCCGGGTAACGTACAAACCCCTAACTCTTAACTTTAGTTTCTTCTTTCTTCTGAATGTAATTAGCAAAAATGTAGAGAAACATTATGGCATGCCTGGTGGGACCCTGGGGTTTTTTCTTGGTTTCATTTCTTCTAAAAAGCAAATTTTCATATAGTTGCATTAGGAAAATATCCTTTTCTTGCATCCCTTCTTCTATCTCTTTATTTCGAAAAGACACCATTAGTACAAGTTAAAAAGAACATCTTTCTTTTTATTCTTGTCACTTCTTCCCTACATCTTAGAGTAGTGAAAATTCATATTCTTAACCTTTTCTCCACTTGTTTACATCTGAACAAAACATTTCAATTTGGGTTTAAAAACTATTGCATTTCATTCTTGCTTGAATGCATACTTAGCCTACTTAGTAATTAAAACGCATTATGAATAAATCGTAGTACACAAATGTTACACAACCAGACCACAAGCACATCAAATTAAACATTTAAACATACTTGAGACAAGGCCCATCTAGGATTTCATCACCTAGCAAATACCTTACCCTTCCCGACGATCCTACTTGGATTTCACCACCAAGAGGAGGACCCACTCTATTCTCTGACAGAGTATAAACTATAGGCAAAGTATATATTGGCTAAGCGGCCCAGCTCGGCTCTGGGTTCGTGAAGTGAAGGGAGCAAGCCCCAACACTAGGCCACGTATTGAACCTAACACAGATTTTTTAGCACCAAAACATAACCTGAAACTAGCCATAGACTTCCTCTTTAGTACCCATTCTAAAAGCCCAATTCCCAAACATATTCTTCAAAGGCATAAGCCACCACAACTCTAAAATTTATTCTTAGGAATTTAACATTTTAGAGGTTTCTTTCCATCATCTATTTTTCTATTTTTATCTAATTTTTTGAGCTGGTAAGGTTGCATCATTCTGAGGTCTAAAAACAACTCAAAATTTCTCTTTCTTTCAAAAAAATTATTATATTTTTGTGTTTCTAGAATTACACAGAAACTGACATCGGTTTCTCCACTGACGTCAGCAAGTCATCTTTGCCGACATCGGTTATTCCACTGACCTCGAAAACATTTCATAACTGACATCGTTTATTAAACCAATGTTGGTCACTGTCAATTTTTTTTTCCAAACAGCAAGCTTAAAACCCGACTTTTTTGTTGTTAAACACACATTCTAGTTTTCTAAAACTGAAACACATAATTTTTGGAACCTGAACCCCTTTTGTCTTGAATGCTTTTGACACGCAGTCAAGCCAAATCTCTTATTGACCATGTAAGGCAACAACCACTCCCACCTTCGCCTTTCATATCAAGTCACCAAATGGAGTATACTTCAGACACTGAGCGTACTCCTATCCAACCTACTCCTAATCAACCTCCTATTGTTCCCGAAGGGGATCAAGACTTTGAGAGATTTTTTGACCTCAATGTCAAGGCTCTCCAACACTATCTCGCTAGAAGCTAAATGCGAGATCCCTCAGGTAACCCTATTTATGGGATGCCAACTTCCTTGGTTGAAACGACAATGATATCAACAACCTCTGTTACCCAACCTATGGTCACTCAGGCCATTGCCTCAACCAGTAACCCAACCATGGCCAATGTTCAAGATTTGGCCTCTCCTTCTATTTCTGGACCTACCTATATCGGGGTTTCCATACCCCCTCAACCACAAACAATTCAACCAAGTTCTACACCTTTCCAGAATTTGATTGTCTTTATCCCACCCACTCTTGCACCCATAAATACAAGAGTGACTACATATCCTTTTACTAGTGTCACCACCACTCAACCACCCTTGGCAGCATCTAGTCAAGTTGTGCCCTCCAACTTCATGGCATAAGCCCCCTTGGCCTCAACATCATTACCCATGACGAACTACCAATATGTTGTGCCTACACAAATGCAACCAAGTACATCATATGCCCCTCCCAATGCCTTCCAAGTACCCTACAACCTAGGGGGTGCCCCTCATGCCAATCCATCAACTGATCTAATTAAGATGCTGATGGATAAGATGTCTAACCTTGAGACATCCATTTTCAGTTCAAAGAATGTTCTGTCATATGAACAAATCTATAACGAACCTATTCACCCTTCGGTGCCTATTAGACCATACCCTAGCTAGTGGGAACTCCCAAAATTTACTCACTTTCAAAGTAAAGAGAACCCACAGCAACATCTACGAGCATTTAGACACGCTTGCTACCTTATAGCACATAATGATGCATTATTACTTCACACATTCTCCATGTCACTTTCTGGCACCGCCCTTGATTGGTATAGCTCTATTACCAGTCATTCTCTCTTTACCTTCACTCAACTAGCTCAACTATTCCTCAACCACTTCTCAATCAATATCACTAAAAAGGTCTCCATCACAGACCTATATTCTATTAGACAATTCGACGATGAATCAATAGCTAACTTCATTGCCCGTTGGAGAGGTTTAATCAACCAACTCTCCTTTTCATTACCTCAACCTGAGCTCATTGAGCTATTTTCAAGAGCATGTGCCAAGCACATCTCATCCACTTTGCGGGTTCAAACATTCCGCACATTTGATGAAGCTTTCACCATGGCCTGAAAGCTTGAACTCTACATTGTCGAAGAGGATAGAGTCAAATTGCGTAGTAAAAATACCAACGCAAAATCCAATGACCCTTCTTCCAAATCTTCTTCTTCCCATTCCAAGTCTAAGGGATCGGCAAATGTTGTGGTACTTAGATCATCATCTTTGACTACAACTAACCAAACTGAGCCCTCCACATCACAAAGCATCATAAGACAATTCCAACAATGATACGTACAATGTCAATACACTCCAATAAGAGAATCATACGCTTTTGCGTTAGATAAACTAGTGAAGCAGGGAGTCCTCAATCTCCCTCAAATATGACCACCACCCCAATTTGATCCCTCATGAGCCATCCCTGCATGGTATAGGGAAAGTGACTTTTGTAATTATCATCGTGTCAAAGGTCATGACACAGACAATTACAAAACCCTCAAAAACATTATCCAAGACATGTTAGATAAAGGGGATCTTGTTTTGGATAACCCAAATGTGCCGCCTAACCAAAACATAGATATCTTTAGGCAACCATTCCCTAACCATCCCCCTAGTCAAAACAATATTCAGACCATGGCCAATGACCCCCAAGAGCGTAATATACACACAGTTGACATGGTTTCTCCTTTCATTCCTAACCAAGCTCTCCCACAGTCTGAAGAGGTTAGCCAACCTATTTCTCCACCATAGGTAGAAGAGCCGTCTTCTTCTAATAGTCCTCCATCCACCCCTCTTTCACACAAAGGAGAGTCTACCTTGACCTCCCCCATATTGGAGGACACCTTGAACATACCAACGCCACTAGCCCTGCCCTCATCCTTCCTATTACCAATGGAGGATCATACTTTTCCCACTCCTCGACCACACGTGGAAGCCATGATCATCCCTGTGCTCTATCCTCTTGAAGAGCCACATTCTCCAATCCCTTATCCACTGAGAGAAGAACTTGTCTCTTCACCCACATTGGCTGAAGAGGATTCGATAATGGCTCTCTCTTGCCTTTAGCCCAAGTTCACTGCATCTAACACGTTTTTGCTCTCACAACCACCCACATCCTCCAAAAGACCAATTATAAAGCCTCACGCAACATCCTATAAACCCTTCTCTTGATTGGCTGAAAACTTAAGATTTCTCCATTCAAGGAACTTAGAACATGAGGTGTTATGGGAGCGACTTAAGGCTCCTTATCTTACACATCCCACTTCATCTCATACTATCAACCCTTCTGCGACATATTATCCCAAAATCTCTGATGAGGATCAAGCTTCCACTTCCAAATCTTTAGAAGCTCAATCGTCTGCATTTGAAACTAAACTCTCATAGGCATCCACCATGCCACAACTGGTTAAATCTCTTGGCATTCACCCCGTATCACACCTCACTCACCCACAAGTGAAGGTAGATTTGAACCTCACCCCACGTAGTAGTGGTTCTCACATCGTATTAAAGAAGGCTACTAAACCACGTCAGAAAACTCCTCCCCCACCATCACCATTTCCCTCTATTTTGGGCCCACACCTTTCTACCTTAATATGAGTGATTCCTATTCCAACACCTAACAAAAACAAATTGCCTCCATTACTCCCTTTACCCATCAAAAACATACTTCCTTTGAAAAATTTGGGACCTCTCATCAAGAAAGTGCCATCTACGTGAGTGGCCACACCACCAACTAAAAAAGTGGTATGGAAAACTCCCTCTACAACTCCTAAATAGAAATTGTCAACATCTACTGCAACAAAAAGCACAGACCCATTAGTGGGTTCCTATGCTCTATTACTATGATGATTGTTGAAATCTTCTAGCATCACTCTCCTACCCATTAAACCATTCCAACCTCTCAGATCAAAACCATCTTGGTTCGATGACACTCAAATCTACCTATATCATCACACACCTAGGCATGATACTGAGAATTGTTGTGCTCTTAAGGTTGTCATTCACCAACACTTGGAAAAGGACACCCTTCTTGTTGAGGATTCTTTCAACAAACCACTAACACCATCTCATGTCCCTCAAACTTCCTCACCTTCATCGGGATCCCATCATCAGACTATGGTCCCTCTACCACCTTCTCCTCCTTTATTTGAAATTAACACCATTAATGTGGCCACCATGTCACAAACCTTAAAGGATAAAGGAAAAGAGAAGGTTTCTATCCCTTGGACATACCCATTTGTCAAGCCTTCTCAACCACCGAAACCCAAGATTTCAATCTTGGGCACATCCCATCTAACATCTTCAGAGGTAATTCGTGACTCCATGGTGAAATAAATTCACCAAACCCCTATGAAGATGTCTTTGTATGACCTCATTCAAAGCTCTCCACAACATTTCCAAGCTTTAATCAAAGCTTTACAGGTAGTGGAGGTCCAACCTAAAGACCCCCAACCACTGGCTACTTTAGTCCAATCATTACCCACCATTGCCTCCATTACCCTTAGTGATTCTGAGATTCCTACCTCCAACCTGAAAGATCAGGATGCCGCCCTTTTTATCACAACTTATGTTGATCGAACTCGCCTTAAGCAAGTTATGATTGATGGGGGTGCTAGCATCAATATCATTTCCACCCACGCGTTTGACCAACTAGCCCTCCCAAAGAATTACATGTCAAAAACTGACGTGATTCTTCATTCTTTCAACGATTCCACTGCCACTACCATTATCACTATCATCTTGCATATTCATGTTGGCCCATGAACAATACCAAAACTCTTCTATATCATCGAGGGGGAGTTCCAATATAACATGTTGTTGGGATGACCTTAGATCCGTGCCATGACCTGTGTCCCTTCCACATTACATCGTTGTGTCAAATTCAAACATGAGGGGCAGGTTCATGTCATTCCTACTGATCCTTCTCCCTTTAAAACATGTAACATAACTTATCGACCTAATGATGTTCTCATCCCTTTGAAAACATTGACCCAAACACCACATCCACCTATGGAAGCCTTGACAAGTTTGCAAACGTTGATCACGCCTATGCCTACTTCTCAAGTGACCATGAACGATCCTATGGAAGATACCTTCCAGTGGCTTTCACTTGGGGGTATCATTTTCTTACCCTGGACATGTTCCAAACTCTTCAAGAATATGGAAAACTTCATAACCACCCTAACTATGACCATCGCATCGAAATGGTCATCCCATATGGTCCTCCCAATCTTCAAACTAATCTCATCTATGGAGGGCTAGATGGAGCTCCTACTGATGGGAATCCTCTCTCATCACCCCAACTATTCACGTCTGATTTCTCTTTTCTTGGTAACCCTAGCTTTGCTCACACCTATCTTTATAGGTATGCATGGAAGGGTTTTGGCTTTGGGTGCTATGAACAAGGTTCCCACCAGCCCGTTGAGCCTCCAAATGATGAGGCAATAAAAAATGCCAAGAAACGACATGGCCTGGGTTTTGAAGAACCTACAAAAACCTCTAAAAATCCTCACCATGAAACTATTATAGAACAATCTCCTCTGACCTCGCCTATTCCCCCATCATCACCTACGGAGTCGGTGGTCTCCATCCCTCCTAGTTTTTTTTGCATAAACACCATTCACTTAGAACCCCTGACCTATTAACTAGATGGGGTATCAAGGTCCCTTCCTCTCATTTATCCAGACATGATAGACGATGAATATTCTACCATCAACACTATCCAATGCATGGACGATGATACCATACTCACCTACATGGATGTGGACGATTCATTCATACAATGATCACTTCCTTTTGAAACATAGGTTATGTTAAATGAATCAACTATTAACATTAATCTTCCATCTTTTGATGTTCCTCATATTTTAAAGATTGGTCAATCTTTAGATACCCAGGAATAAATTGACTATACCAAATTCCTTATAGATCATAGCAAAGCCTTTGCTTGGTCCTATAGCGATATGTTTGGTATTGACCCCGACATTGTCATTCACAACATTGTCAAGAACCGCGAAGCTAATCCTGTCAGGCAAAAGCTTCACAAAATGCATCCTCACATCGCACTCCTTGTCAAAGAGGAGCTTCAACGTCTTCTTTTCATCTCATTTATCCAACCCATTGATTATCCACAATGGGTGTCAAACATTGTCCCTGTCACAAAAGTAACTGGGGGAATTCAAATTTGTACTAACTATCATGACCTCAACCTAGCTTGCCTAAAGGACAACTTTCCTCTACCAAACATCGACCGACTTGTTGATCTTACAGCTGGTCATGAGATACTATCACTCATGGATGGGTTTTCAGGATATAACCAAATCTTGATTGCGCCAGAAGATCAACATAAAACCACCTTCATCACCCCATGGGAGACATTTTGCTATAGGGTCATGCCTTTTGGCCTCAAAAACACAGGCGCCACATACTAATGCACCATGACTTATATCTTTCATGATCTCCTCCACAAAATCATGGAGGACTATGTGGATGACCTGCTGGGGAAATCCAAACTTTGCCATGACCACTTAACCATTCTCAAAATAATATTCACTCACCTTCTACAATATAACGTTTGACTCAACCCCAAGAAATGTGTTTTCGGGGTTCTCTCAGGGAAGCTTTTGGGTTTCATCATTTCTCTTCATGGCATTGAGGTAGATCCAGCTAAGATTTGAGCTATACTCAAGATGCTACCACCAACTAACCTAAAACAACTTCGCAGCCTACAAGGGAAGCTTTAATCTATTCATCACTTCATCTCATAGCTATCTGACCGATGTCAACCCTTCCATCACCTCCTCAAGAAGGATGTCTCCTTTAATTGGGATAAGGATTGCCAAGAGGCTTTTGAAGCTCTTAAACGCTATCTTGTCTATCCACCAGTCCTTATTCCACCTAAAGATGACCAACCCTTTTATCTTTACATTTTGGCAACAAATCATTCCTTAGGTGCTATGACCGCGCATCGAGACGAACAACATTGTGAGCAAGCAGTTTATTATATAAGTCGAATGCTCATTGACTATGAAACTTGGTATACTCATACCAAAAAACTTTGCTTGGCATTAGTCTTTGCCACCTCCAAACTCTTTCACTATCTCCTCAACCACAAGACTTACGTCATCACCCACACTGACCCTCTCAAATACATGCATTCCAAGCCATACCAAAACCAACATATGGCTCGTTGGCTCATGCTTCTCGCTGAGTTTGATTTGGAATTTATTCAACAAAAGTCTATAAAGGGGCAAACAATCGATGACCAACTAGCAGACGCCCCTCTACCTAACAACCAACCCTCTCATTGTGAATTTCTCGATGAATCTATCGCCACGCTATCCACTGATAACATCTTCTATCAAATGACAATGTTCTTTAATGGATCTAAATGTCAACACGGTGGGGGTGCGAGGGTCATTCTCATCCCTCACGAGGGTGAGTCCATGCCTCTATCTTTTAAACTTGACTTCAAATGCACCAATAACATGGCTGAATATGAAGCCTTAATTTTGGGGCTTCAAACTACCCTTTTCTTAGGCATCAAGATAATCAACATCTTTGGCGACTCACAACTAGTCGTTAATCAAATTAACAGTTCATATTTTTGTAAAAATGAAGTTTTACAAAGGTATAAACATCATATTGACACATTGTTAGAGTCTTTCGACCATTATCTCTTGCAAATTGTTCCTCATTCTACAAATAAGTTTGTCGATAGTATGGCCTCTCTAGCCTCACACATCCCATCTTCATCTGCTTCCTCAAGAATCTATGTTATGGTACACTATTTAGCATTACCTTCATATATCTCCACTGACATCAACTTTGTCAGCAATATCGACTCTAGTCCACAGGATGTTTGGTATAAACAACTTGTTGACTACTTGACTTATTCTATCATTCCTCTTGATCTCTCTAGCAATGCACGGTGGGCTTTTATCAAAAGTACTGCTCGATACACCATGCTAGGGGGTCTTCTCTACAAAAGAGGTTTTGATGGCCTCCTTCTTCGATGTCTAACCTCCACTGAAACATCTCATGCCATCAAACAAGTCCATGATGGGATTTGTGGAGGACATTTTAGTGGTAACTCAATTGCAAAGTGCATCCTTCACCTGGGCTATTATTGGCCCACTCTTCACCAAGACTGCAGTGACTATGTTCAGAATTGTATCAAATGCCAGCAACATGCTAACTTACTTCATGTCCCTAGCCATGCTTTACAAGTTGCTAAGGATTTTTGGCCCTTTTCATAATGGGGCTTTGATTTAATTGGTGAAATTAACCCTCATTCATCTCTCTGACATTAGTCTATTATTACCATGACCGAATACTTCACTAAATGGGTGGAAGTTGTTCCCCTCATCTCCACTAAAGCTGACAAAATTGTTGACTTCATCAACCACCACATCATCTATCATTTTGGTGTACCTCATAAGATCATCACCGATAATAGCAAATCTTTCAAAAACAAAACCGTCCAAAAACTTTGTGACTCTTTTGGCATCAAACTCAGCTTCTCCTCACCTTACTACCCACAAGAAAATGGACAGGTAGAGGCTTCTGACAAAATCTTAACCAAAATTCTAATGAAGGTGGTCAACGACATTGGAAGGGATTGGCACACTCACATTCCCTTCGCTTTATGGACCTACCGCACTAGCATCTGAACCCCTATGGGTGCTACACCTTTCTCTTTAGTGTATGAAATTGAGGCCGTCTTGCCTCTTGAAGTACAAATACCTTCTCTTTGCATCTCCTTACATGACATACTTTCTAATGATGACTTTCGTCAAGATCGATTAGCACAACTCGAGTTACTCAATGAACGTCGTCTTGTCGCTCTTAATCATCTTCATATCTACCAAAATCGCATCAAGCGTGCCTACAACAAAAATTTGAAAGAGCGAGATTTCAAAATTGGAGATCTCATCCTTAAATAAAACCAACACGTGACCAATATGGAAAGAAGCAAACGAGGCAAGTTTGCTCCTAATTGGCTCAGACCTTATATCATAACACACGAGTATGGATCAGGCACTTATCATCTGTCTTCTCTTGAAGGCCAACCAGAACCTGAGCCCCTTAATGACTTACATCTGCAACCATTCTACTGTTAATCAAGTAATCATTCACTTGATGTTTAACTTGAGCTCGTCCCTTGAGCAACCTTTTGTCATCCTCATTCCTATTTTTTTCAACCCTTTTTCCCTACAAACATTAGTTAATCCTTTTTTAAGCATTAATGCTTTGTCCTAATAAAAGGGAAACCCCTAAACCTCTATAGTCTGGTCCATGACTAACAGTTCTGTCAACACAAAAATATAAAATTGGGATGCTTAATAAAATATTAAAAGGTCATTAACTATAAATGTAGACTGCTCCCTCGAAGGACAACTGCATTATTGTTGTAATTAGTAAACTGCTCCCTTGAAGTATAGCTATTCAAAGACATCAAAACTTATAAAGCAAAACATAGACCACTCCCTCGAAGGATGGTTATGCCCAAATTTTCCTACCATAAATAGCACCCTTTTAGAAGCTTCCTGCATCGATCAGCTTCACATGACCACAAAACAAAACAACATCCCCAAGTAGACTTCCTGCATTGATCTGTCTACCAAAAAAAAAGACTGACAAACTATTAAGTCATGGACTTGCCTATAGCCGTTCTCAGGGTCACCTATAAAAGGGGCAAAGTTATCCCTGCTTAAAAGGGTTAAGCTATCCTCACATATCACATAATCACACCTATTACCCCAACATACTCAAGGGACTTTGAGCTCACTTAACATCAAATGATTAGAGTACTTTTCTAACAAAAATCAATGGTCAATGACGGAATGCATGAACGGGGCTTCTTGTTTACAAGAATCCTATTTATGCTATCACTATGGTCTTTGTCAATGAAAGAGCAAAATGCCTTTCACTTATTATACACCTTCATCACATACAACCAAACCAAACCAAACCAAACCAAACCAAACCAAACCAAAACATGTTCTAACCATTAACATAACATCATGATTTATTTAATGCAAATACCAATTTGTGTTATGTAAATTATCATAGCCCATTCACATTAGTTTCTATGGAAAACAATACACATGGAAACTATCAACCAAACATAATTTATGTCAAGCATATACCATCACCAATATGGAAACTTGTTGAAGCATAAATAAACTCATTTCATTTTTAGCATACACCATCACGAATATAGAAAATTACTAAGGATGAAAAACCACATAACCTATGTTGCAGCATACACCATCACACAATATGGAAAAGGCTGTAACATCATCATACACTCATCATTTCAAAACATAACCAAACCAACCAACAACCTCTTTGACTCCATTTTCCCTTTTTGGGAGAACTACATTGGCCTGAGGCCCTTAAAATAGGGGCTATGTAGGTAGCACTCAGTTGACATGGGGTCTTCTGAGGTTAGCTCAGCCATTCGTTTATTTGTCTAGCTGATGGACCAACTATATAACCTTTAACCATGACTTAACCTAGTCAAAACCAATCTATAACCTACCCTCTTCTTCCCTTTTGGGGAGAACTACATTGGCCTGAGGCCCTCGCATAGGCTATGTAGGTAGCACTCAGTTGACATGGGGTCTTCTGAGGTTAGATCGACCATTCATTAGTTCATCTATCTAATGGACCAACTATATGAACCAGCCAAAAATCATGACCAAACAACTAGCCCTGACACTGTAGAAGTCACTTTAAACTTCTCATGGGGCACATTGGAGATCACATACATTTCCCTGACCACAACAAACTACACTTGAGATCACTTATATCTCCGACCAACCTGACCAATGACCTTGGAGATCATGACTATCTCCTTAGACGACGAACACTTTTGAGACAAATTTGCATTGGTTGTTTTGATTGCATATATGCTACCTCACGAATAGTTAGCAAATTGTATGTAACCCACATTACGACCCTCACACCTATTGTCAGATCACGCCCAAGTTGATCCCCAATATTTGTGACATTTTCATGTTTTTTAGGAGCACTTTCTAAGCCCAAGATACTTAGAACATGATGACCATTGGAGGTACATCTTTGATCGATTAATCTAATTAGCTACCACTAATAAGCTGGGGATCGGTTATTTCAGTTTTAGTCCTCCTCGACCATTAGAGCTACAACTTTGATCGTTTAACCCAATCAGCTACCACTAATATGCTGGGGACTGGTTAATTTGATTTTAGTGCTCGTTGACCTTGTCTATGGTAATTTGACCTACCTATCACGTGAAGTGGTATACATGCAATCTCCACTATTACAGCATTCACACTCCAACTTCACCTTACACATCCACTGCCTATCAAATTGGTACCCGATATTGGGTTCCCTTCTCTCAATTCCCGCTTTGAGGGGGAATACCTTATCCCATACTTAGGGCAACTTACTCCTATTTTTGTCTTGTAGTTTGTCAGAACAACTAACAAGACAAAAAGGGGCAAATGTAGACACCAATATTATGTCGATCCCCCCTTGGTCCACTTCTAAACATTTACACACTCTATTAATTTAAAATAAATTACTTATTTTAAATTAATGACATCACCCTAGACACCTCACCTTGGACACCTTGCCCTTAGACCATTTCTCACCTTATGAGTCACCCATGACCTATTCTCACTCCATCCTAACCTCCTAACTAACTCTCATGCCTAATAAACACATCTTTTGATCGTTCTCTAATGGCAAATGCACTTGGCAGATGGAGAAATGGACAAAGGGCTAAAAATAGCCCTTTTACCCATTCTCTATCTGCCAATGTTGGTCAACTATCAGTCAACGCCGACAGGATTGCCAACGTCAGTTACATAAGCTAGACTCTAACCTTGAGTTGCCCTAGGCCTCTTCACATATCAATGCACACGCTTTGAGACTAAGCATCAAAATTTGACTAATGCTCACTTGGCTACCGAAACTTTGCGTAAGTCACTCTAGATTGGACTGGAACATTATACGAGGACCTCGACATCAACCACAATAGGAATAAGCATTCTCACACCTCTGGTTCTTCACCAAGCAGAGCTAAGTATTCTTCTGTCTCATTTCAGTAATTTAGAATACATTAGTAATTAGTTTCTATTTACTATTTCTAAATACTATTAACCAGACCTAATTTATTCTGTGGAGAGGCTGAAAAGCCTTCTTCTTATTCTTATCCTCTTCTCATACCTATCCCCGACCTTTGCCCCTTCTCAGACCCTATTCACTATCCTGCAACCCTGCACAAACCTTTAAGCTTCCAGATTCTTTTGTCGACCACAGACATAACTCTGAAACCCATCCAAGGCCCATTGCCCCTACTGACATCGGTAGAATAACTGACGTTGGCATCATTGAACAACTGACCTCGGTAAGACTACTAACGTCGATGACTGTGACAGACTGGTTGCAGAGAACAGGTACGAGTTATCTTTATTTCTCTTTCTTAGTCTTTCACCATTTCTTTTTATACAACACTCTTTTTCATAAATAGTGGATTGTCATCCCTTACGGAGCTTTACACTTCTGGGATCGAGCGCGTGGCTTGGCAGTCCACCATATTTTTATCTAACATTCTCTTTGTTTGAGTTTTTTTTCTTATTTATAGGTGTTTCCTCCACAGCCAAAGAGGAGCTCCTACAATGCTTGGATATAGTGCGCAACTTAATTTGGGTAACGTGCAAACCCCTAACTCTTAACTTTAGTTTCTTCTTTCTTCTGAATGTAATTAGCAAAAATGTAGAGAAACATTAGGACACCTTCTTGATTACTTCCACTAGTTTTGCTTATTTCATCAAAATGGACAAGAACGCATTCAAGAAATAGACATAAGAACAATCTCCTAAATGACACAAGCTATTACAACACAAAGTCTGGAAGTAACCTACTTTCTCATTCATATAAATAAATATGATCAACAATCTGAGCTCAAAGTCTCAATAATCACCTTTCAATTTTGGTAGAGTTTTGCTTCTATAACCAAAAAGATATCCCTTGCATAAAATAGGAGATTACAATATATAGCAGCCAAGAAAGGCTTGGGGCTTTGTTTCATGGAATGGCCCATGCTGCATTCAATGCCTTGAATGGATTTTCAATTCAGTCAAAGAGGCCATGCTGGAACAAAGTGTTTGCCTTAATTGTGGCATGTCAATTCATCTCAAAATATCTTCTCCTTTGCTTAGGTCATCTAATCTTTCTCCCAATAGGTATACAGATGTCCCCTCACTTTCCTGTCAAGGAAGAAAAATAGGCCGCACCTTTTAATGCTTGTGAGCTCAAATTTCTACTTGGTGGACTATTCCACCTACTAGAAATAACTCCTACCTAGATATTTCTATTATTTCCCTCTTTCCTATTGCAATTTGAGCTCTCGAGCTATCTTTTCCCCTTTTTTGGCTCTTTCAGCTCCCTCTTCAGTTGGTCACTGAGTTTATTTATAACTTTTGTCTTTTTCTATCTTTGTCTCTTCCTTGTTTTGTCTTTTTCTAGAATTTGAGCTCTCGAGGCTATCTTCCCAGTTTTTTTGGCTTTTTGTGTTCTTCTCTCAGTAGTTCTTCCTTTTGGCCTTAAGGCCTTTGAATGCATTCTAGTCTATGCTCAAGCTTGTTAAGATCAATGGTTATTTCATTGCCATAAAGATGACGTTCATGTGCCTGTCACCATTTGAAAGCCAATGGCTAGTTTATTGCCCTAAATTTGATAGCTTTGGGGACATCACCAGACATCTAGATTCCAACAACTAGTTCATGGTGCCCAACTTTGATGTCCACAAGCCCATCACCCCTTGGTCAATTCCTTTAGCTTTATTTCTTTCAAATTTCCTTTGACCGAGCTTAGTCTTTTAATCCTTTTGAAGGGTACCTACCCTTTGGGGTCTTGAGAAAGGTCAATTTCTTGGTCGTTGAGAGCCCCCCGTAAGGGTACCTACCATTTGGGGTTCTTTGGGTGGCCTTCTTCAAATCCTTTGGACAAAATGTCCAAAGAAAATCCTTTAGACATTTTATCTGAAGGATTTCTTCCTTTGTCTTTCCCGCTTATTCCCTCAAGCTTTTTCCTTTCGGGCGAATTCCTTCAGATAAAAGTCCAAAGGAATTCCTTCAGACAAAAGTCCAAAGGAATTCCTTCAGACTTTTTGTCTGAAAGAATTTTTCTTGTCTTTTATGTTGAACAAATTTGAAGGAATTCCACCTTTTTTTCCTTGTTCACTTTTTTGAAGAAAACCTTACCCTTTCAGCCTTTTGCAACAATCCATTTTGCTCATCACCTACCCTCTGCAAGGGTTGTTTGATCTCCAAAATTGCCTTTTGGAAAAGTCACAAAGGTCCTTTTGGCACCTAAGTGCCCTCTACAAGGGCACTTGTCCTTCAGGATTTTGGAACACCTTCCTTTGAACATTTTGATTCAAGTGACCTCAAAATTGCCTAAGTGTTGGGAACTTGTTTCTTTCCTATAGAGTCTGTAGAAATCAGCCTACAGAGTCAATAGAAATCAACGTGCAGAGTCCGTAGAAATAAGCTTATAGAGTCTATAAAAATTAGCCTATAGAGTCCATAGAAATAATCTTGTGGAGTCTGTAGAAATAAGCCTGCAGAGTCTGTTAGTTGAAAAAGCTTGAATAATAGAGAATTTGAATACTCAAAACAATTTTTTGAGAATAGAAAATAAAATTTTGGCCTGCATGACCAAAATAGTTCATATGTTGTCCCAAAAAGGAGTGACAAATTTTGGAAACAATAGCTGGCTCCAATTGGAGAACTTCCTTTAGTTGAAATTTTGAAATAGTTGAGGGGAGTAGAAACTAGAATCTCCAGTGCTTTCAAGTATGCCATTGGGCTACGGAGTCATGCTACCAAAAAAAAGAAAGGTTCCAAAAATGAAAATGAAAAGCACAAAATAAAACTAAAGACTATACAAATATACATATGTACAGATGATCTTATCTGATACTTCAAGAATTGAAGTGCTTCAGATGCTGCCCATTGTGAGGTAGAAAAAAGGGTGTGCCATCTTGATACTTCAATAGGAAACTATTTTCACCATTGAGGTGATGGATATTAAATGGGCCTCTCCATAGGGAATCAAATTTCCCATGCATTCCCTTTAGTTCTCTTCTCTTGTCCCATAATATAACTTAATCTCCAATCTAAAAATCACAAGTTTTGGTTTTTTGGTCGAAGAGCTTCTTCACCAGACTTTGATGCACAGTAATTTGGTCCACCACCATAGTTCATTGCTCATCCTACTTAGTCAAGCACATGATCCTTTTATCAATGGAGCTTTCATATGTCTGATCTTTGACCACCTTTGCCAATTTTAGTGCTGGCAATTCCAAGGCGATTTGTATCTCTGCATTGATACCATAAACATTTTGGAATGGTGACATACCTATTACTCTTTTGAGTGTAATTATGTCTACCCATAAAGCATCAACCAATGCTTTATGCCATGTTCATTGGTTGTCATCCACCAGCTTCCTAATGATGGTCACCAGGCTCTTATTGCTTGATTTTGCATGGTTATTCCCTTGTAGAAAATAATTAGAGGAGTGGGAGAGGGTAATCTCATAATAAAAATAGAACCGAGTGATCTCATTAGAAGAGAAATAGGTTGCATTGTCTATGACAATCTTGGTTGGAACCCCAAACCTAGAAATGATATTTTCTTTGAGGAAATTGCATACCACTTCTGAAGTAGCATGCTTGGTTGGAATTGCTTCCACCCATCTGGTGAAGTAATCTATGGCTATGGGGACATAATCATGTCTAGCACTTGAAGATGCATTTACAGCACCAATGAAATTGATTTTCCATTGCTGAAATGGCTCTTTTATTACCACTAGCTTGAGAGGTAGAGCAACTAACTTGGGTCTTTCAAATAAATTGTTGGCACAATTCACATCTTCATACCCATTTGTATGCATCTTGAAATAGAGTAGGCCAGTAATACCTGGCTTACAAAATCTTATGGGTGGTTACAGGAGCAAAAAAATGTCCTCCACAAGACAAATTATGAAAGGACTTCAAAACTTGGTTATGTTGCTCTTTATCCATGTAGCAAAGGAACACTCCATTAAGGCTCCTCTTATACAGGTTATTGTCCCATAGGACAAAACTAGCAGCTTTCAATTTAATAGTCCTCCTTTCTTTATGATGTAGGTGAGTAGGACATTCACCATAAATAAGGAAATAAGTAATATTTGAATACCACTCATTTGTGGTGGAGACAAAGAGGACTATTAGTGTGTCCTCCACTTCTGTTTCATTATGCCCTGCTTCTTTGAGTCTATTGTCAACAATCAATTGGCAGAGGCCCCTTCCTCATACAACCTTCATTGGTTTGATAATGAGATAAAACTCTTATATTTTAGCAATCCAATTGCCCCTTTTGGTTCCAAACTCTTGCTGAGTTAATATGGATTTGACTGTGGTATCAGGAACCAGGTCAATAGTGTGTGAATTGAGGATGTAAAAATGGAAGTGCTTTACTGCCTTTACCACTACATAAGCATGCTTCTCCATGTTTGAATACTTTAGCTCATGAGCTTTGAGTGGATAGCTCATGAAGGATATGGGAGATTCCACACCTTCTTTATTTTGTTGAACTAGAATTGCTGAAAGTGTGTGCTCATAAGCATAACTATACACTGTGAAATCCTTGGTATAATCTAGATAAACTAGAATTGGGGCATGGCCAATAGCCGTCTTGATGTCTTGAAATGCTAATTGGCCTTCTTCAGTCCAGCTGAAAGTGGCCTTTCCCTTCATCATGTTCACAATGTGGTGAGTCTTCTCTACAAACTTAGGGATGAACCTTTGTAAAAAATTCACCTTTCCAAAGAAAGAGTGAACTGCAGTCTTACTTGTGGGCAGAGTAAGCTCCCAGATGGATTTGACTCTTTTTGAGTCAATATTTATGCCTTCTCAAGATACAATGTGTCTGAGATGTTTCCCTTCTATTACTCCAAAAATAGACTTTTTGGGATTAAGAGAAATGTCATTTTGGCAGTAGTGTTCTAGCACTTATTGCAAATGGTGCATATGATTAGGGTGATGCTTGGAAAAGACGGTCAAGTCATCAAGGTATACCATAATAAACTTACTCATTTCATCTTTGAAAGCAAAGTCCATTGCTCTCTGAAAAGTGGCACCAACATTTATCAAGCCAAAGGTATTCTTTGATATGCAAAGGTGCCCCAAGGCATGGAGAAGGTAGTCTTATGTTGGTCTGCTTCACCAACTTCAACTTGATTGTATCCTAAGAAGCCATCTAGTATTAATAACATCTTTGAACTGGTCACCGTCTGAAGAACTTGGTCCATGATGGGCAGAGGATATTTATCCTTTAAAGATGATTGATTCAAATTTTTGAAGTCCACACAGAGGCAAATTTTGCCATTCTTATTCCTTACACGGACTATGTTTACAATCCATGTGGAATGATGGATTGAGAAAATTATCCTAACATTCATCATTTTCTATATTTCAAACCAAATAGTACCTAATATATTTGGATTGTACTACCTAGATTTTTGCTTGTAAGGCATCGAATCACTCTTAAGAGGAATTTCATGGTGAATTTCTTCAGGCCTGAGTGACTTTATATCATCATAAGAGTACGCCAAAATATTTATGTACTGGAAGAGTAGAGCAGTGAACTTGAACTTTTCTTTTTGAGTGCAACACTTCCCAATGTTCACCATCTTAGAATTTTTTTTGGTACCCAAATTTATTTTATCAAACTCCTGAGAGGAACTTGAATCCATTTTTTCTTGTTTGATGAACCTATTGTGCTTGTCAAACAACTTCTCAAGGGAAACTAATCCTTTGAAAATTTTATTCCCTTTAAGTTGTAGGAATTCTTCACTTGCATCTGAATTTGTTTTAGGGGCCAGTTCAATGCCTTCAAAGTGGAGCTATTTGAAGCTACCTTTTTATTCTAGGAAGGTAATGATTTGGTTATCACCATTAAATACTTGCCAATGATTGGCATTGTCAAGCACACTTGGTCGAAAAACTAGTTTGATAGTGTACTTGTCTCCTTTAAAATCTAGGTGAGAAACCAAGAGAGTTGCTGAAATAGCCAAAGCATCAGCCTGATCATTGAATTCCCTAGGCACTGTAGAGATACTGAAAGTATCAAAGCTTTCAATTTGATCCCAAACTAGATTGTGGTAGTGGTGGAATCTCTCATTTTTGTTTTGGTACAGATTCTTCACTTGACAAACCACTAGCTCAACATCTCCTTTGGCATGAAGGAGTTTGGCGCCCCTGTCTTGAGTATCCTTCAACCCAAGTAGTAGAGATTCACACTCAGCAGTGTTGTTGGTGTCATTAAACTATAACTTGTATGAAGAAGGAAAAATATCTCCTTGAAGAGATATCAACACAATCCCAGCTCCTGAATCGGTAGAGAAATAGCTGCCATTCAATTCTAGTATCTATATGTTATCAAGAACTATTTTTACCTTAGATTCTTCTTCATTTGGAAGGGAGGATTCTTCTGCACTTCTACTACATTCTACGAATCCTTCTAATGTTTTGTTTGAGCCAATTTTAAGATTGTCATTTTTAGAATCTTTATCAGCTAAGACAAGAGCATCCTCTATAGTCAAGAAGTAGTTACCCATGCTTGAAAACTTAAATATAATTTGAGCTTTAGGCACTGATGTTTGAGTGGCCACATATTTTTCTTTCTTCTTAGGGAGTAATCTCTGCATAATGCCTTTGATTGGGATCCTTACCTCAAACAGGTCCATACTTAATTCACCACCAACATCCTTGCAAAAATTTCACCTAAAAAGGATGTTGTATGAGGCTAGGATGTTAGCCACAGGACTGTCATCTTGATCATTTTGTCTGAGAATGCTGCAAATGCAAATTGGGCATCCCTGATTTGTCCCAGTAGTGGCACTTTTTTATTCTCTTTGGAGAAATATCTCCCAAATGTCTTGGTCAGTGTGAGACTAAGGGATTCCACCACTTTGGCAGGTGTAGACACTAAAATCGTGTCTAACCTTGGTCTTTCCTCCCCCTTGGTCCATTCCTAACCCATTTCTAACCATGTAATTACGAATTTAAAATAATTAACTTATTTTGAATTAAACCCCCCCTCCTTTGACACATCACCCATGACACCTCGCCTAGGACACCTCGCCTTAGACCATTTCCTATCCTATGACTCACCTAAGACCTATTCTTACTCCTCTCCAACTGCCTAACCAACTCTCGTGCGTATTTATCCTTACCTTCAACATATCTTCAACCGATTTTGCACCTAGCGGATGTAGAACGAGCTTGTTGGCCCTTTTACGCGTTATGCACCCGCCGACGTCAGTCAACTGTCGACCGATGCCGGTGGGATCGCTGACGTCGATTTACTTAAACTGCCATTCTACCCTCTTTCTGGATAATAAAAAATAATCACAAATTCTAATCAAACTCTGAGTTTAGGGAGCTAATCACGAATCTGGAATTTGGTGTCTTCAACCATCTATCAATCTGCCAATTTCTCAGCCAATCCTCTCACTCTCTCCTTCAGGGGTAGCAATAGGTATTCTGCATCAGACTTCTCCATCAGCAGCAGGTTCTCCACACAGGCTACATCAACAGCAGGTACGGGGATCATCAGCAGCACACCTTCAGCCAGCCACAGGTAAGTATATTGTCTGTGTTTATATTCTCTTTTTAGTTATTGCTTTCAAACAATATCTCCCCAAACCAGACTATTCCCACACCCGAATCTTGACTTCTCCACCTCCCTATTGCCTCCGTCCTCTGTCAGACCATACACTCTGCCCATTCAACCAGACTCTCAGACCTAGACCCCCAGACCATTCAACCAAACCCAAAACTTTGTCTCAGAGTGCTCAAACAGTGCCAGACCATTCTGCATGCCCAAAATCTATCCACGGACCACAGACCTGCCCAGAGCCCGTCCAAGCTTACTGCCCTGACCGACGCCGACCACTACCCCAACTGACGTCGACAGTATAACCGACGTCAGCACCTTGACCAACCGACACCAGTAGGACCACCGACGCTGATGACTGTGACCAGTCCGACAGCATCTTTCAAGTAAGCCTTTGCTTCCTTTTCATTTTCAGTCTTTTATCACTTTCAGTCTTTTATCATTCAGCTATCTATCAGACTTCTTTTTATTAACTAGTGGGTTGATATCCCTTATGGAAGACTTCATACTTCTGGGATCAAGCTTTTGCTTGGCAACCCACCATCTATCCATCTAACGCTCTCTTTTGTCTAAGTCTCTTTTCTTTGCAGGTGTCATTCCTCCACAGCCAAAGAGGAGTACTCACAGTGCCTGGATTATGGTGTGCAGACTATATCCAGGTACACAAGCCTTGACCATTTCTTAAGTTTCTCATTTTCTCTCCTTTGAATTTGAAAGCAAAATTTGAATAGAAACAGCAGGCATGACATTGTCTGACGCACCTGAGTCTATGATGCAATTGTTTAACTAGTGTCCATTTATCAGTAGGGAGACATAAAATGGTTCAGTCTTCCTAGGAGTAGCAGGAAGAGTAATAATAAGATGGTTTGGGGTGGACATGTTCCTTGGGGGATCTGAGTTACCTTTCTAACATCTTGTCCTGCATGGACATTTTGGTTCTTCACACATTAAACTAACTTATCCAACTGCTCAGGGGTGGATTACAAGAATTTAAATTCAGACATTTAAATTTTAGTTTTCTTGACATGGTCGACTATGTCAAATGTCTGAAATGAATTGGAAATAGGGAAAGGTAGTTCATCCTTTTGGTTTTTAAGGGAAGAAGGATTGATCTATGAAATTGAAGTAGAAGGTGAAGGTATACTTGAGGTACTTACTTTTTTATTACTCACTGGGTCCTTTAGTTGGAAAGGTAGAAAAGTTCCTCATTTGGCAATTGAAATTGCAAGCTGAGCTCGCTCCTCTAATTTTTCTTTATCAGCTTACTAGGTTGACTGATTCTCAGACCAGGTGAACACAGTGTATGATCCCTCAATTACTTTACCTTCACTTCTGGGTTCATCCTGGTAATTTAATAAACTAATGTTAGAGTCACCTTCAATTCTTCTTCTCCCTCTATGAAGAGATTAGCATCATCTTCTAGGTTTAACTTAGGTTGGAAGGAGAAATCTGATTCTGCTTTAAGATATCCAACTACTGAATTGGTTGGAGGTGTTTTAATCACAAATTTTCCTTGAGGGGGAGGAAGATGATTTGGCTACCCTTGATTCTTGGCAGCATTGCCTTGGTATGACTGATTAGGGAATGTCCTCCTTGGTATATCTCTATACGAAGGGGCATATGACATCCCTTGTGCCATTTGCTTTCTAAGAGAAAGCAACTCATTTGCCAGCTTCTGCACCATTGGATCAGTGGTGCCTATAGATAGATATTCAAAAGATGAAAAACATTTACCTCTGTTAGGATCTCTCCTTATCTTTCCTACCAAGATAAGGTCATCTTCCACTTCAGTGGCCAAATCTTGAGTAGCAGGAAGGTCTATGTGGCCAGCACATCTCAACAAAAAACTCACTTTAGGTAGTTATGAATTGATGAAGAAACATTTAAGGTTCTCATGTGTTAGTTGAAAAATTATAGGAATTCTATAACTCAGCTTGTCAAATTTGGCAACGAAGTCCCTCATAGGTTCATGAGGTTCTTTCTTCATCTATATGAGCTAGGCTAGTAGGGCATGTGTATCCTCTACAAGCTTGAACCTTGCTTCAAACTAAGCTTTAAGAGTGTTCTAATTAGTCACAATTTGAGCCTATAGATGATAGAACCAGTCTGCAGTAGCACCTTGTAATGTTTCCACAAATAGCCTGACTGCTACGTCTTCATACTCCACACCTATCACATTGCAAGCTATGTTGAAAGTTGTAATGTGTTCATTAGGATGAACTCTCCCATCACCAAATAATTTAGGGAAATTCTTCCTTGACCTATGTGGTAGCTCATGTAGAGGTGGAGTTAAATTGAGTGGGCCAAAAGAGTTACCCCATGGGCCTTGAATCGCCATGATTTGATTATGGAAAGTGGGGATAATAAATCTGGGTGGAGCATGTATAGGCAAAGCTCTGCTAATATCATAAAATAAGCTCTGCCTTGTAGTGGTGACCTAGTATGGGTAGAAGGAAGACTCCTAGTTCATTGAACTTGAAGTTGTGGAGGAAACAAATTGAAATTGCCCTGCTGCACCAACTCAAAAATAGGGTCAAGAACACCTTGGGATCTCTAGCTTCTAGTGTAGCGTGGAGTTTTCAAATTATAAAATAAAAATGGAAAAGAACTGACCCTACTTCAGCTTGAAGGTTGAGGCTTCAAACTATGCACTCTTCCCTAACGAAGTCACCAAAAAATTGATAGGTGAATATTTTGTCACCAACTAACTGATGAGTAAAATAGGTGATCTTAACCACAACATAAGGAGATTGGTTTGCCAAATGTGTAGGTTTACCACATCAAAAGGGGACAAATATCTCCTCTCATCAAGGGGAGGTTCCCTATAAAGTATGAGGGGCTATATACTATATATATGTGCATAAAATAACACTCAGGGGTAGGACAACACCATCCATCTCTCTTTTTTCAGAGATGATGTTCAAAAACAAAGGAGAAATCTGGGTGAAAACACTAAAGGCACTTCTCTTCTTTCAGAAGTGGTCTTCCAACAAACAATAAGAGTTCTTTTTTATAAGTAACAAGTAACTGGTAACAGGGGGCATAGTAACCAGCAAAAAATGGTGTAGCACAAAGTCTCCACCTCAACTGCCCAAGAGTGAAATACGAAGGATAATGGTGGCACAAGTCATCCAAAGATCTTTTACATAAATACAAATAGAAAACACACTAAAGACAATTGTGGCAGCATAAAGTCTCTCCATAGTTGGCTTTAGGACACCTTCCTGATTACTTCCACTAGTTCTGCTTATTTCATCAAAATGGATAAGAACACATTTAGAAAATAGACATAATAACAATCTCCTAAATGACACAAGCTATTATAGCACAAAGTCTGGAAGTAACCTAATTTCTCATTCATATAAAGAAATATGATCAACAATCTCAGCTCAAAGTCTCAGTAATTGCCTTTCAATTTTGGCAGAGTTTTGCTTCTATAACCAAAAAGATCTCCCTTGCATAAAATAGGAGATTACAATATAAATCAGCCAAGAAAGGCTTGCCAATTTGTTTCATGGAATGACCCATACTGCATTCAATGCCTTGAATGCAATTTTAGTTCAGTCAAAGAGGCCATGCTAGAAGAGGGCATCTGCCTTAACTATGGCATGTCAATTCATCTCAAAATATCTTCTCCTCTACCTGGGTCATCTGAACTTTCTCCCAATAGGTACACAGTTATCCCCTCACTTTCCTATCAAGGAAGAAAAATAGGTCACACCTTTTAATGCTTGTGAGCTCAGATGTCTACTTGGTGGATTGTTCCACCTACTGGAAATAACTCCTACGTAGATATTTTTGGTCTTTCCCTCTTTCTTGTTGTAATTTGAGCTCTCGAGCTATCTTTTCCCTTTCTGTTGGCTCTTTCAACTCCCTCTTTAGCTAGTCACTGAGTTTGTTTTTAACTTTTATCTTTTTCTAGCTTTGTCTCTTCCTAGTTTTGTCTTTTCCTAAAATTTGAGCTCTCAGAGCTATCTTCCCAGCTTTACTGGCTCCTTGTGCTCTTCTCTCAACAGTTCTTCCTTTTGGCCTTAAGGCCTTTGAATGCATTCAGGTCCACGCTCAAGCCTTTAAATATCAATGATTATTTCATTATCGTAAAGATGACGTTTGCATACCCATCACCATTTGAAAGCTAATGGCTAGTTTATTGCCCTAAATTTTACGGCTTTAGGGATGTCAAAAGATGTCTGGATTCCAATAGCTAGTTCATGGTGCCCAAATTTGACGTCCATAGGCCCGTCACCCCTTAGTCAATTCCTTTGGCTTTATTTCCTTCATATTTCCTTTGACCAAGCTTAGTCTTTAAATCTTTCCGAAGGGTACCTGCCCTTCAGGGTCTTGAGAAAGGCCAATTTCTTGGTCGTCGAGAGCCCCCCGTAAGGGTACCTACCCTTCAGGGTTCTTCGAGCAGCCTTCTTCTTTAAATCCTTTAGACAAAATGTCTAAAGGAAATCCTTTGGACATTTTGTCTGAAGGATTTCTTCCCTTGTCTTTCCCGCTTATTCCCTCGGGATTTTTTCTTTCGGGCGAATTCCTTCAGACAAAATCCTTCAGACTTTTTATCTGAAATAATTCATCTTGTCTTTTGCCTTGAACAAATATAAAGGAATTCCAACTTTTTTGCCTTGTTCACTTTTCTAAAGAAAACCTTACCCTTTCAGCCTTTTACAACGGCCCATTTTGCTGATCACCTACCCTCTGCAACAGTTGTTTGATCTCTGAAATTGTCTTTCAAAAAAGTCACAAAGGTCCTTTTGGCACCTAAGTGCCCTCCACAAGGGCACTTGTCCTTTAGGATTTTGGAACACCTTCCTTTGAAACTTTCAATTGAATTGACCTTGAAATTGCCTAAGTGTTGGGAACTTGTTTCTTTCCTGCGGAGTCCCTAGAAATCAGTCTACAGAGTCCATAGAAATCAGCCTATGAAGTCCTTAGAAATAAGCTTGCGAAGTCCATAGAAATTAGCCTACAGAGTCCATAGAAATTATCCTATAGAGTCATAGAAATAAGCCTGTGGAGTTCATAGAAATCAACCTGTGGAGTCTGTAGAAATAAGCCTGTAGAGTCTGTTAGCTGAAAAAGCTTGAATAATGGAGATTTTGAATACTTAGGACAGTTTTTGAGAAGGGAAAAGAAACTTTTGGCCTACAAGACCAAAATAGTTCATATGTTGTCCCAAAAATGAGTGACAAATTTTGGGAACAACAATATAAACCTTCATACTCTTTCAAACCCTACTTTTTTCATGCCTTGTCATGATTCTTCTAATCTGAGGTCAACTTCTTGACTATGTTTCAAGTAATAAAGGTACACCTATAGCTATCCATGCCTCTTCTAGATTTATAAAAAGTTTGTAGATATTTTTATAATCTCTTATAATTATTACATGATTTTTTCGTATGATTTTTATGCATCTATCAACCTTTACACCTTTCCTTACTCAGTCAAGCCTAATTGATAAAGTAACCCTGCTTGTAGGTGTTTATGTTTTCTTGGAGTTACATTGGTTTTGTAGCTTATTGAAACACTTAAAATATGTTCCTAGAGTCCTAAATGATTATTTGAAACTTTATTGAACCCACTTTATTTATTCTTAACATTCCACACTCTTAATCACTAAGTTCACTCACTATCTGACTCAGTCAACAACAGACTATGCTTTATATTTGCAAAGGCACCTGTAGGTAGAGTTTTCATGATTAGGCTTGAGATAATGTTCACAAACCCATTTATATTTCCTTAGGATTTACTCACAATTTTTTGGGCCCATTTTTCACTTCCCAAACTCTAAATCCCATATTTACTTATTATCTACCTATAGTTAACTGATTGTATTTGCTTGATTTGAAAGGTATCTATAGGTGCATTATGAGATCAAATAAAATCATATCATCTACTATAGATGATATTTTGGGTCACAAATGATATCCTCAACTATTAGGACCTATACAAATCATGGAAACAAGATTCAGTCTTGCAATATTGGGTTATCCTTTGAAGGAGGCATTGGTTGTAGGTGTTGATTTGCCCTTGCAAGCCAATTCAACTTGAAGTTTGATCATATTCTGATACTTAAAACTTTATGAAACCTTGAGAAGGATCACTTCATTTTAAATCCTCTTAAGCATGTCATTAGATCCTATACATTACAATCTAAACACTTTCTCAAGTTTGAGCCTTAGGTTGGCTATAGATGTTCATTAGGCCTATGTACAGACTGCTTCCACCTTGGTGAATGCAAAATACCCTTTAATGCTCTTCCTTAATTCTTTCTATGGTAATAACAGGTCTATTAGTGAAATTAGACAATATAACCTATCTTTAAGTATTAAATCCACTTAATAGGGCTAGAACTATTGTTAATTCATTTTATTGTAGATAACATTGTGGGAATTTAGTATTTTGAAGAGCAACTTGAGGGCTTAAGAAAACCACTCTCTTTGACTCAAAAACCTCTCCTCTTTTTCAAGTTTATATACCTATCTATAATCTCAAAAATAAAATTACTTGGAAGTCTTGGAATTAAATGTAATCATGTATAAGAACACCCAAAAAAGGGCCTGGACCTCAGTTTTGACAATTTTGGGAATCTGTCCCAAAATGCTATAAGCTTGCTTGGAAGGTCTCCTTAAGGTGTCACTATCATCCACTCTCACAAACACTACTCCAAATGGTTTTAAATCATGTTCAAACCTTCAAAATCTTAGATAATGTTCAAATCACACATTTCATGTTTTTCCAAGAAGTGGTAGATCATACAACTTTATAGATGACCATTTTGTGCATTTGCATGCTCTCTTGGCTCTTGAAGTGTCTATTTGGTGTTGTATTTTGAATTTAAAATTAAGGTAAGACATATATTATAAATAATACATCATTTCAATTCATCTTATAACCATACCATAGAAGAAACCTTCAACAATCTAAAAACATGACTATAATTCTACTCCACATCTCTTTACAAACTGAGTTAGTTGGCTCACCAAATCAACTCTAAATGTGAAAAAAATCATGGAAAATATGATAAAATTGATTCAAAATCCTTTGGAACCAATCTCAATAAGTGAATTGTGCAGACCTTCCCAAATAAGAGCAAAACCTGTAGGATACACAGATTAGCAAGAAGAAAAACATAGTGAACTCCATGAGGATGATTAATGAAGAAAAAGCCACCATTATTCAAAATATTTATATGTAAATGAATCCATATGAGTCTAATTTAACCTCCCCAAGGTATTTTATCTAAAACCTCATTTTCTATCTGTACCCAGTACAAACCTAAAGACTACTTTTGCTTTCCAAGAAGGGTAAAAAAGGATTAGAATGGATTTGGGCCAAAAATGTCACTTCTATAGACCTTAAAACATTTAAATAAGATTTTGGAATCTTAATAGACATACCATTATCCTTTCCCATGTGGCACACTTCCCAAAGAGTTGTACAAGTGCCAAACTTCTTTTTCTCAAGAAAACTGCTCTTTCTTCTAAAGAACCTACCTCTTTTAGTTACCAAAAATTTATTAATACATATTAGGACACATGTCACATGACATCACATTTTGGAACTTTCACACTTCCCAATAAATTTGTACAACTTATTAAATTCCCTTTTTTACCTCAAAATGACTAAAAGGACTAATATGACCAAGGCCAAGGCTAGGATGACATTAAATGACATCAAATAACATATAATATACCCCATGAAAATATATTAGACACCTTAAAACACCTAAAAATCAATTTTTTACCTATAGGTATCCTAATTTGTCCTAAAAGTCAAATTTAGTCAACAAGTACATAAATATCTTCTCAAATCAACATGCTCTAAGCAAAAGAAAATATTATCAATCTAATCAAGGGTATATAATTGCATAATAATCATAATAAACTTATAATTCTTAATCTAGAATTAATATAAATTCAAGGTTCACCACTCCACATGGTCTAAGTTCACAAGCTAGATAAAGTAGTGACTCTTAAAAATTCACAATTGGAAAGTAGAGAACTAACATCTCATCAATAAAACTCTTAAATACCCTCACATGGTAATAAGAAAACACTACAACTCAATTTGCCAAAACTATTCAGTTACCAAACTTGTAAATGTAGTATCATAGCCTATTTCCACAATTGGGAAGAAAAATACTAATCCATAAAAATGGATCAATCCATCTAATTATACAACTTCTATCTCAACAAGAAGTATAATATACTATCCCATGAACTCAAGGGATATGATCAAAAACAACATTTCATAAACAAATTTCAATATCATGAAAATAAGAATCCTCTCAGGGGCTTACAATGATGTCAAAGGAAAGTGAAGGAGTAACAAATCACTCTATTCCCACTATGAGATATGACAATTCTTCCTAATCTACATAAACATAAAGGTGACAATCCATAAACAAACTCCTAACACATAAAAATTCTCAACCAATACATCTACACTCTACTACAAGAAAATTCCCTCTATACTAGGTGGTGCCAATCTAAAAATGGTCTTGTAGGATTTCTTACTCTTGAGATTAGTTTATATAAGACACAAAGCTAAATCACATGTACTTAAGTGAGAAGTATCCCATGCTTTTTTAAACACTCACAACACAAAACATAAATGGTGAAGGTGACTTGATTAAAAAGTAAAAATGTAATCATTCTTGATTTATTTGACTTAAATGATGAAAATATGGTATAAATCTATTATTCACAACTCATGAACTATGTTATGCACTCACTTACCAAGTTTGATTACAAACAACACCATCGAGACACTTGATAAATCAACCCTTTAACAATTCTAGAAGGGTACGAATGCCCATAACATACACACTCAATATATCATCCACATTTCACTATTCTCCTTTCTAATAAATATAAGATTATAAAAATGCTAATGGACTCATTAGGTCCTAGAGTTCTAGCCACAACTCTTATACCACATGTAACAACCTCGTTGGGTTAACATAGATAAATGCATTTTTTTTATTAATTAAAGACATAAAATATAAATAGATTACACCATAAGAATCTAAGTAGTGGTCATACAAAATACTCTAAGTGTGTTAAGTATGAATTAAAACATGACATCTAACAGTCACTAGTCACTATCAACATATGAAACACATCATAATACCACAAAGAAAGTAATTACAAATATCTAGCCACTGTCAAGTATTCTAAGCCATAACTACCACAATCAAACCCTAAACCCATATTACCACAATCAAATATTCTAAGCCATAACTACTAGTTTTTCACAATCAGTCACATAAAGTAGTCTCAAATATATGGAAACATAAGCTTCTATTCAAGCATCTAGATATAACAAAGCAAATCACAACTCCAACTAAACACATAATATTTTATCCTATCATTCGTTAAACTCTCAGAGATTGTATGCACGCATACATTATGTCCTACTAACTATCACAAAATAATTTAATCATAATAATATCCAACACACATACATTAAATCAATAAAATGTAGGTGTGAGTCTAGATACAATGATTATAGTATACACCACTCGGGTATAACATACACTTATAGTGTAGTATTCTATGACATCCCATAATATCTTAGTGTTTTGTTTATGAATACAACAACATAATTATGATTATCTAGTCTTATAATTTTAAGAAACAACTGACCCATAATAATAAATAATAATTACAAATTATACCACCTGGGTATACCCCACATTTAAACTGCATACTAGCATTCAAAAGAAACACAACTCATAGGCATACATCATGATGTACTATTATATGCTAAATATGACTAAACACTTGTACATATTAACACTCTCATAATATGTACCACACATGAATATCAAATTCTAAATATATATAAATTAATAGTCAATCATAATATTTGCAAAGAAACAAAAAACTCATAAACCCATTATAAACTTTCATTTAAACATCTCATTCTATTTCTAAGAGACTATTTTAATATGGTTATATTTTTGGATCCCTAAGAAACATTATGTCTTAATTTAACCAACCCTTGATATAGGTATCTACAAGTACTTGTACTTCATAATATATAAGTGATATGTAATTACTATACCACTGTTCATTTATATGTCTTATCAAAAACTCCTTACGATTATAATAATACTTAGGACTTCCATTTTCATGAAGTATTTTGACAGTTTTTATAAGATAAGGGATTCAATAATGTAATATTGCTTCATAGTTTTTATCTCTAACTAAATAGGTTTCTAACCTAATTATTTAAAACATATAAAACTCTAGTTATTAAGACAACTTAGTCTTTTGTATTATGGTTCAGATTTAAGTATGTGGCAATACACAAATTGATATTTATATGATACACAATAGTTTCATCAATTACATAGGTATACAAATCACCTAAGCCCTTACAAATTATTACACAAAATCTATACCCAAGGTATGTATCCCAATATATTTATATACAAAACCTAAATATGTATACACCTTTTTACTTAATATCACACCCAGGGTACGTATCATACAAAGTTTGAATAGATTAATTCTAACCAATAATTCTTAATGGGAAAAAGTGGACCATGCTATAGTAAAATCATCATCAATAATGCATATAACTTGTAAATATTATAATTATCTCCTATCCAATTGTTATATAATTTGTAATTTAAAGCAAGTATCGCTGGATAATTGTAACAATGGATAGACAAAGGAATAGGGTTATGACATAATGAGTCCACATGTAACATTGTAAGGACATTTGAATAGATTTCATACAGTTTGTGGAATAAATATACTTACCTAAGCTCTCTTTAATAGTATTATCATCCTCAATTAGTGCATCCTCCTATAAATATGTTATACACTTATAGTTTATAGCTTATAACATATTCAATAAATATAACTAATTTTAAAAGATTATTAACATTATACGACATAGTGTATAGTGGTAAAGTTATTGGTGTCTAACTTATTACCCATGCCAAATTCATAGATTGGCATTTTATTTCAATTTACTAGAATACACTAAATACTTTCTTATAATTCACTTTATTTAGTGAGTTATTACTATTTCTTACTCTATTTCTAACTTTCAGGAAAAAGGAGAGAAATAATAGATGAGGGGTGTGTACCTAGTTAAACATTGTGATCATTGATGACCAAAAAATTTGGGAGCTCTTTTTTGGTGAGGAAGGACTACCTAAAATAATACCACACTAAACCAAATTGTTTGTTAGATGAGTATGAAGGGTGGACTACCTAGCAACATGCTAGATCCAAGAAGCAAAAGTTCCCTTAGATGGCTATCAATCCACTCCCCTAATGATAAAATGTTCTGAAAATAGAAATTAAAGATGATAAATTGATAAGAACATAAATTATTATGTAAGAAATAAATATCATATATGTTCATAAAAAGTATAGCATGATGGATCAATACCATGCACAAGTGGATCAAGGTCAGGTCTAGAGTATGTGAGCAAGGTTTGTAGATAGGCTTGAAATAGAGGTAGGGTCTGGTTGGGTGTAAAAGGGGAGACAAATAAAAATCTATTATTTTTCTTTATAGTGACCATTGGTATTTAGGTTGATTGACAATGGTTGTCTTGACCATTGATAGTCAGGCTAATCGACAGTTAGGTAATCAGTGATAGTTGATGTAATCAGTGATTGTTATAATAACCAGTAATGATTGATTATGGAAAGTTGTAGGTAATTGAAATGGAGTTGGGGGTGAAGTGGAAAGTGGTAAAAGGGTGAATATTGGTTATATAGGTAAGGGATAATGTGCGGGTGATTTGATTTGAGACAATAAGATTTAATAGAGAGAGGAAATGATAAAAACAAGAGAAAAATACCTATATGATGCAAAGTGGAAGCCAATGACAAGCTAAATGAAATTGGATAGCATAATGGTATTCCAACCTTTAACATTTATGTAGATAGAGTTTTAGGATCTAGGATGCCTACACAAGGGAAACAAGAGAACCTAGATGCAATTTTTAAGATCCCCTTATCTTCCAAGAACCCTCAATTTATAGCACAAAGTTGCTAAGTGAGGAGGAAGGAAGTTGCTAAGTTGGTCTAAGATAAAGATGTTAATTCAAAGAGATGGTATGTTGTAAGGTTTGCATGGGAAAGTTTCCATTTTTCCTATGTTTATCCTACTTATAGATGGAAGTTTTTTTTATGTTACAAGTCTAGAGGCCTAATCATTGATGATTAGGCTAACCCTTGATAGTTAGGCTGATCATTGATGATTATACTCCTTAGTTTTAAAGGGTTAAAATGGGTCCTACGTTAATGTTTTAAATTGTTTAACAAAATGTCCTAGGTGTGCTAATGAGTGTCAAACTATAAAAAGGTGTTTTAAAGGGTGAGTCAACTAGGTGAATAGTTAACTAAGGGTTAAGAATATGTTTGAGGTAGTTCAACATCAAAAACTAGTCAAGGGGATGTTTTTTAGTGTCTACATTTTACCCCTTTTTGTTGTGTAGCTTTAGGTCAATAAGCCATAGAACAAAAACAAACTCTTGAATAATCTGGTGAAGGTCTAATTGCCCTAAGTATGGGAGGAAGGTAGTACCCCTCAAACCAAGAAGTGATGATGTGAAATTGAAATCAAGTCATGGTTTGATAGAAGGTAAAATAGAGGTCACAAGGGTGGTAATCAAAAGGTGTGGGTATTTGAAATGAAAATACATGCACAAAATGTGATTAAGTGTGAGAGTTAAAATTACATGAAGATTAAAGTTTCCAATGTTGATAATAATAAGTTTGGGTACAAAGATAACTGATAAGGTAACCAGTCCCCAACATTGGTCATAGTTGATTGGGTCACACATATCAAGTCTCCAAGATAAGGTTGGCGTTTGCTCAGGTATCCAAGGTAGGAAGTATTCCCAAGAAAAAACATAAATGGTTGGATTGTGGATAAGGTGGTGTGTAATACAAAAGTTTAACATGGTAAAATTGGTCAAGGCGGTCATAAGGACAAAAGCAAGGTCATCATAAAACATGAAAATATGTTATTTTTAAAAAGTGCCAACGTTGAGGTGGATATGGATAAATGGGTTGGGTGGTTGGTTGGGTAGGGAGTGGTTAAGCTAACTCCTGATGTACTAGGCAAGAGGATGCTACCTACATAGTCCAATAAATAGTGTATCTAACATGGACTTTTGGCACAATGTAGTTCTTTCTAGTTGGGGGAGAGGATTACTCCCGAATAGGTCAAGGTGTGGCAAGAAATGAGTTACCCCATTTTGGTGTACTTACAAGGTTTTATTTAGGTAAAAAAGGGTGAGAGAGGTGGGGAATATGAAGCATAACCCTAACTATCAAAGGTTAGGGTTAACTGGTGATGGTTAGGTAACGATTAATAGTTAGGTTCAACCATCAATGGTAAGTGAACCATCAATAGTTAAGGTCAACTGTTGATGGTTGGGTAACCATTGATGATTGGGTAAAAAACCCTAAAAATATGGTAAAAAGGTAAATGAGGAAGGTTTTGTTTTCATTTTCAAGTTGATGTTTGGAATTTTATACTATCTGAGCATTTTGTATAAGACTTGCCTATGATCATCGTAAGTGTGCTTAGGTGTCAAGAGGGTATTGGTGATTGTGATTGAGAGAGTGATCTAGTAGAGCTAAGATGGATGTTGGAGATGCATGTGGCTAGGTGTTTGGATATGGACTAAGACATCATCATCATTCATAGAATGAGGTAGGGTATATCATTGATTGATATGGATTGTAATATGATAAATAAAATATATATTAATTCATATGAGTGGTAGAATATTCTAGTAGGAGATGCCCTAGGGTTTGGTTTTCCTAGGGTTTGATGATTTGTGATAGTGTATGGGAATGTGGGGATGAGATGAGAGTGTAGGTGTATATAAGGAAGTTAGGATTTGTGAGGAGTTGTACAATAGAATAGGGTGTTGTAGAGGAGGTTGGGGGGTCAAGGCTCACTACTGATGATCACTAATAGTGACCATCAGTGGTTGACTTGATTGATGATGGTCGAATCGAGGGGTAAAAATACCCCAAGGGGACCATTGATGATTAAGGGATCCATCAACAATAGATAAATGGGGGTTTTAGGTGGGAAAAAAATTACGGGGAGATGGAGTGCATTTAGCTATTATAACATTTTATTAAAAGTCTTTGTTTAGAAGGGGGTGAGTTTTGGTTGGATATTATTACATTATGGTTTGAAATGTTGGTTTACAAAAGTTAAATTTGTGTGGTTTTAAATAATGGTAGGTCATGTTTGTAAAAATGATATATGGTAGATTGTTAACACTAGTTATTGTTGGAGATACTTCACTTGATGAAAAATGTAGATAAAGCATTGTTGATTGGGACAAAAAAATGGTTTGAGTATTTTGAGTGTTTTGAGGTTGTATAGGTTAAAAATATGTAGAGAGTATGTATTTGTTTAGTGATGTAGGTAATTTGGTCAATGAAATAGTCATTTGTAAAAGGATGTAGGCTAGAATAGGATGATCAATGGTTTTTAAGGATAAAACATTATCAGGGTGTAGATTGGTATAGATGAGAGAGAAGAAGAATATGTTAAGGGTTTATATAGATAGTCAGCACTCGGCTAGAGTCAAGAGGTAGGATTGAGGGGATAGGTGAAATCTATGAAGGGTTGAAAATTGTTTGTACTAGTGAGAGATAGGAGTAGGAAAGGGATAAATGAAATATTGGTAGGGTGTGTAATAGTGATTAATAGTCATCATAGATTTGGTAAATGTAAATAAGGACAAGTTGTCACTTTATTTTAGATATGATTATTTTGCAGGCTCAAGAGCAAATCTAGGTGCAGGATCAAGTGCTTAAGATTTTTGTAGAGGTGTGAGATGTTATGTTTATAGAGGACTGGAGATATATAGAGGTGGTTAATTTTTTAGCGATGCACCATTACCAGCACCTACCCAGAGATGCTATGATGATAGTTGCCCACATTAAGAGATGGGACCTGAAAACTAACACATTCTAGTTACTGATGGGGGAGATGAGCATCTCGTTAGAAGATATAAAAAGGATCACATGATTAGCCATTTGAAGGAACCTAATTTATCACATAGAGAGTGAAGAGATCAACAAGTATATGGATTTATTATTCAGGGAAGACAGAGCACATACACAATTTCATGTAGGTAGATTTAACATTAGGCCATTATACCAATAGGCCCAGGGAGAGGACACTTGTTGATGATGATACAACTAACGATGACTTGTTATGATCTACTAGATTTAGTTGGAGGGAGGTTCCCTTATGTTTTACTGGGGGTACTTGTGGATTTGGTACATGGGAGGATGACCTTCAGATGGGCCTAGGTTCTATTAGTGTAGATTTATAGAGAACTATGGGGCTTCAAATCACACAAGCATTATGGTATCAGTGTGGGGTTTATACTCCATTATTGGGTGTATGAACACATACAGGTGTTGAGACCATTAGGCCTACCTATAGAGGGTTACTTGTCAATAGAATATAGAGTCAAATTTTATTAGTGGAGGAGGGATGGTCCAATGACAGGAGCTAGTGGTGGTATGAGGGATATTGATTGGTTTCAAGATGCCTTGGAGGGCTTGGTACCTACAGATATAGTTTGTATGTTATACATGACTTGGCCTATGTGGGTTGGGTATAGGTACCATACATATTCACTATAGAGTTGGAGGTGGGTGTGTGGGAGGTGGGATGGCGAGATAGAGTGCATCCCATTTGAGAGAGTACAAAGATAATTCTAACTCAGGAAGGGGATCCCACCTCATTTTTCATGGTAAAAGAGGAAGGATTTAGAGCTTTTATTACCAGATCCATAGCCACAAGAGGAGGAGTTAGATCATAAGTAGCTACTCGATAGAGTGAGAGATGATGTAGGCATCACAGCTAATTATCCTACATGGCTTTAGGGTAGATATGTGATAGTTGATTTTGGTTGGGGTGATGGGGGTTAGAGACCCATAAAAATTAATCTATGATAGGGACCAACACAAGGTGATCCATAGGCAATAGTGGCACTAGTTGCTACCCAAGCCCAAATTATAATATTATAAGGGTAGGTGGCCACATTGTAGGGTTATATTATGGCACTACAGGGATAGGTGGGGGCTATGATGGTAGAGAGGGACCATGCATGGGCCTAGGTCATTACTTTATAAGGATAGGTGGCCACATTGTAAGGCTAGATAGGTACATTATAGGGTTAAATTAGTGTGGGTGTGGTAGCAGTAGCAACAAGAAGGTCAATAGATTTAGTTTGATATGCACATCATTTAGCCACTATATAGGAGCTTCATTATTATGAGGTGATTTTCTTTAATTAGTTTCCATATGCCATGATATTTTCTAAGTACATATCTAGCATGGGTGGTGGGGTCACGCTTGGTACACTAGGTTAGTGGGCTACGATAGTGGGTCAGATAGGGATCCCAAGGTGACCACCACTAGGTAAAAGTATAGATGGGGATAGTGGTAGTGGTACTCAAGGTGCATGCCCATGATGATATTGTATATTTTTTGATATGTATATATGTATTTTGATATTGGCTTGCATGCTAAAGATGTGAGATGTATGTGAGTGAGAGATATATACATGTATTGATGTATACGATACAGATGATGATTCATACATTTTATGGTGGTTATGATTATATAATTTATGAGATGGATTATCATAGGTTTATTATGTGATGATCAGGATTGATGTTGATGAGTGTCTCATATGCTTTTGATTTTATAGATGATGATTGCTTATGGACTTATGATTATGATGATTCTTTAGATTATTGTTCTTAGTAAAGGCATGTGATGATATATGGTTTGATGATGATGTGATTTGGATCATATGGATAGATCCTAATGTGTGGTTAATACTTATGATGTACATGCTTTGATGTTTAAATAATGTGCGAATGTGATGTAACTTGTGAAATAAAGTTGTTGGTATAATGTGTTTATTTTGATTCTATGGTTCATGAGATATTATGCATTGTGGATTATATTTTGATTTAATAATGTTGTGGTAAGCATAGATAATATTTAACATTTTAATTAAAACACCTAAAGTGTAGGTAACAAAATAAATGTGAGAAAAAGAATGATGAGAGGCAATGTCCTCATGAACCAATATAAGAGAGAGTAAGAAAAAAGCATGTTCGATTCATTGGCTTAGACCATGTTAAACCTAGGGTGGATTGATCTTAATGAAAATAAACCTTTCATATGCTTCACATTAGTGCACTTTTAGTGAAAAGGTGTCATTATAAATGCAGGGTGCCAAGTGAGCTCATAGTCTTTTGATTTATAAAGGGTATACAGGAAAAGGGGATGATAGGTAAATGGAAGGAAAAGGGATGATGTAAAAACCTAATGTGGATTTAATGACCCTTTTGATAGGTGACCTGAGAACCAAAATAGAGAAGTCCATATATTTACAATGTGTATACTAATCGATGAAGGAAGTCTACAAATATAATTTTTATGAGAGAGCCAATTGTGGCCTTTTTGTAGGATAAATCTCCTTCAATGGGGGTTGTTTATTACTTGTTTTTATGAAAAAGGTGAAGCTAATCAATGTGAGAAGCTTTGAATGCTTTGATTGAGCTGATTATGGCTTGCATGAATAGATTAATTTTTGACATTTTGTCTTAGCCATCCTTCAAGGGAGTGGTCTAAGTCTAAATACAAAGAAGTGTTTAATAACTATCCTTTGAGGAATTAGTCTATCTATTTTTGGCAATCATCCTTTAAGGGAGTGGTCTGTACATAAAAAAAATGGACCTAAATAATATTTTGTATACCATGTAGAACATTTGAATGTTGTTTTATAAATTGACCCATCTATCAAATCTTAGAGGTTGACTTTTATAGGGGTAATATTTTTACCACAAAAGGTGGTTACAAGGTAATGGGAAGTAGTTTTGGAGAAACAAGTGACCAGGAGATTCCATCTGGTTAGAGATAAAAAGTATCCATGATAACCATGCCATGGGTAGAGCCATGGTACACATCTTTAAGATTGGGTTAAAAAATTATGACAAATAATCACATGGGTTTATTGTAATCAAATGTTCCTAAGAGGAATAGGGTAATAGGGTAATGCAGGTGAGAATCTCATAAACCAAGGGATAAGCTTAAGTTAGACAATAAGGTTTATTGGATCTTCCTTAATAGTAGAAAGGATGTAGATGTGAAGCATTGAGAGGCTTAGGTTCTAGTTTATCTTCAAGAGAGGACAAATGATAAGCTCTTGATCCATACTTATGGGTGATGATATAGGGCCCAAGCCAATTAAAAGCAAATTTGTCCTTTTTAATTTTCACCTTATTTGTTACATGTTGGTTTTATTTAAGGATGAGGTTTCTAATATTGAAATCCCATTATTTTAGATGTTTGTTATAAGCATGGGTGATACGCTCTTGGTAGATGTGAAGATGATTAAGGGCAGCAAGGTGATACTCATCAAGCAACTCAAGGTGTGTGAGGCATTCTTAATGATAATCATCATTAGAAATGATGTCTTGCAGGGATATGTGAAGAGAGGGGATTTGAAATTTGAGAGGTAAGATGGCCTCTATGCCAAAGACTAGGGAAAAAGGTGTAGCACCCAAGGAGGTTTGAATACTAGTGCAATAGGCCCACAAAGTGAATGGGATGTGCAGGTACCAATCCTGACCTGAAGCACTTACAACTTTGGTTAGAATCTTAATGAGAGTTTTGTTAGAGGCTTCTATCTATCTATTTGTTAATGGACGATAAGGAAGGAATTGCTAAGCTTGATGCCAAAAGCATCACAAAGGGCTTGAACTTTCTTATTTTTAAAGGACTTTCCATTATCAGTGATGATTTTTTAAGGGACACCAAAATGATAGATGATGTGGTGATTGATGAAATTGATAAATTTTTTTGGCTTTAATCGAGATAAAGGGAATGGTTTCTACCCATTTAGTGAAATATTTGGTAGCGATGATGATAAATTGGTTTCATTGAGATGAGTGAGGATCGATCTCTCCAATGAGATCAAACCCCCATTGTGAGAAGGGCCAATAATCTTTGGATACCTAAAGTCTATGAGTGGGCATGTGATGCAAGTTAACATGTTGTTGGAATTTTACACACTTCTTTACATAGTCATAACAGTCATGTTTGAGGGTAGGCCAATAGTAGCAAAGGAATAGGATTATTTTAATATAATGAGGCCACTAAAGTGTCCCCCATAGTCTTCATCATGAGTTTCCTTGATAGCGTGGGAAATCTCATGACTCTGCAGACAACAGAGAAGAAGGTCATCAAAGCCATGCTTATAAAGGATTCCTCTTAGTGTAGTATAATGAGAGGTACCCCGAACAAAGGCCTTTCAAGCATTCTTTTAGAGGTCAGGTGGAATGATATCAAGGTTAAGGTAGTTAAAATTTTGGTCATACCAGACATCTAAAGAATATGCCTCCATACTACAAAAGGTAGGAAGGTCTGAACTAATATATGAAGGCTTGATGAAGCGATGGATGGTGACAAATAGTTTAGATTTAGTGGGTTAAGAGGGAATTTGAGATGAAAGAGAGGCCATTATATCTACAAAATTTTAAGTAGATTAGGGTACTAATTGTATTTGGTAATGTTTAAAAGATGTTAAGAGTTTGTCAATGAGATGCTTATACTTTTGAAAAATATCATTTTTACATTGATAAGATCCATTGACTTGGTTGATCATGAGTTGGGAATCTTCAAAAATAGAAATGGTTTTGATTCTTAAGATTTGAGTGGTTTGGAGACTGATGACCAAAGCTTTATATTCTACCATGTTGTTAGTACATTCAAAGTTCAGTTTAAAAGAAAGTGAAAGAGGTTCCCCATGAAGGGGAATGAGAATTATGCCCATACCTCCACCATGTTGGCATTAGAACCATCAAAAAACATGGTCATTTTTTAAGGGGGTTTTCCTTTAGAAAGAGTTGCAATAAAATCATCTGGAAAGGTTAATAGAATGGGTTGGTTATCTAGGAGGGGAGCTTCAACTAATTGGTCAATGATGACCTACCCTTTAATGGATTTTTTTGAAGAAACTCAAGATCAAACTCAGCTAAAATCATGAGCCACTTAGCCATACACTAATTTTGGTATGGCTTGGAGTGCATATATTTGAGTGGGTCAGTGTTGGTAATAATGTATGTTTTGTGATTAAGAAAGTAATGATAGAGTTTATATGAAACAATAATGAGAATGAGACAAAGTTTTTTAGGATGGGTATATCATGTCTCATACTCTAGATACGTGCAACTAATTTAATAGATGGCTTGGTATTGGTTTTATTCATATTAACGAGCCAACATTACATCTAAAGAGTGATCAGTGGTAGATATGTAAAGGTAGAAAGGTTGGTCATCCCTAGGTGGGATAAGAACTGATAGAGAAAGTAGGTAATCTTTGAGTGAATCAAATGCTTGTTGATAATTGGTCCATCTAAAGGAGGTATCTTTTTTTAGGAGATGGTGAAATGGTTAGCATTATTTGATAGCTGGGAGATGAAATGATGGATACATTAGAGTTTTCTATGCATATTATGAAGTTGTTTAAGGTTTGTTGGAGGAGGCATTTCTAAGATGGTCCTAACCTTAGCAAGATCAATTTCAATTCCATAAAGGGAAATGATAAAGCCAAGGAGCTTCCCAGAGAGAACCCCAAAAATGAATTTCTTTGGATTGAGGTAGACATGGAATTATATTAGTCAATCAAAGATGATAGCAAGAATAGCTAGATGATACTTATGGTGTTTAGATTTCCAAGGACATCATCCACTTAATCTTCTACAATCTTATGAATAATATCATGAAAGATATAGGTCATGGCTCATTGATAAGTTGTTCCTACATTTTTTAAACTGAAAGGCATGACCTGATAGCAGAAGGCTCCCCAAGGATTAATGAAGGTGGTTTTATGTTGATCTGAGGGGATGATCAAGATCTGATTATATCCTAAAAATCCATCCATGAGAGATAACATCTCGTGGCCCATGGTAAGATCGACTAGTTAGTTGATGTTGGGTAAAGGAAAGTCATCTTTAAGGCATGCAAGGTTAAGGTCACAAAAATACACACGAAGGTGGAGTCCCCTAGTGGGTTTGGTAATGGAAATAATATTAGAGACCCATTATGGATAGTCAAGGGGTTGAATGAAGTTCACGGATAAAAGATGTTGAAGTTATTCTTTGATGAGGAGAGCTATGTGAGGGTGCATTTTGTGATGCTTTTGTCATACCAGCTTAGCCTCAAGATGAGTAACGATGTTATGGATAGCTATAAAAAGGTCAATCCTAGGCATGTCCTAATAAGATCACACAAATACGATGTTATGGTCTTGAAGGAAGGTGGGATAATCCTATTTCTTATCTAAATTTAAGGATTGGCCAATTACAACGATATGAGGATCCTCTTAGGTCCCCATGTTAACATCGATAGTTGATTCATTGAGTATGGTTTGGTTTTTAGGAAGGGGAAATTTATGGATAGAAGAATCACCTATACCAAGATAGGTGAGGATCAAATCATCATCTTGACGCTAAATGGTATGAATGGTGGGTGAATCATGGTCGATCATCTTGGGATAGATGAGAGGAAAGGTTTCGATTTGGCCACATTGTTGATAGCTCAATGGGCCTAAACTAATGGTATTGATCAAAAAAAAAGTTGGATAAGATGATGTCAAAGTCTTCAAATTGGGAAGATGAACTAGGTGAGGATGGAATCTCTTCCACGAGGGTAGTGATAGGTTTTAGTGAGGTGGGCTCTTCTGATGGTTCAAACTCGAGCCCAAATAACTCATGAAGTTTTTAATTTTTGATAATGGGCAATTAGTGAGGTCTTTGTTCATAAAGGCACATACCAAATCCTTTCCAAGCATAATGATGAAGATCAGTTTTGGCAAAGGTTGGATTGCTTAGGAGAAATTAGAAGTAAAAGGTTAAATATATGGAGTGGTGATAGGAGTGAGGAGTGGTTGATCAAGTCTCTCATAGACAAAATTTGTTTGATTGTTGGGAAGTCCAAAGGGGATGATGGTTCCTAGGTTGGGGTCATAAAAAGTGTCATTTTGAAGGTTCCCATATTCATGTGGAGTGGGAAAAGCATCTAAACCTAATAGTTTATATTCCCCAAGGGTGTGCCAAGGAGTCCTCAATGGGAATCTGGGAAGAGGAGATAGATGCATTGATTGAGGCTTCATTATTGTTGATGGTAAAAGTATTGTGGGTCAAGGTTCAGGGTACAATTGTGGTAATGGGGTTCATTGATTATACAAGAGATGAATGTGGAAGAAGGACATCATTAAGTCTGTAGGTCATGTTTCAAGATGTAAAATGATTAGGATCAACCTTGATGGTTATAACCTATCCTTCATGTTCAAATTTGACACAATGATCCCTGAGGTAGTAGCCATCATGTCATTACAGGAGTGAAGAACTATTGTGCTTTCAGCCATGATGTTTTTTGGTAAACGTAGTTTATTGAAAGCATGGGAAGAGATTATGTTGATGTTGGAAACACCATAGATAATTACCCTTTTGATGTGGGTATGATTAATGTATGAAATGACAAAGAGAGGAGGGTTAGACTCCTCAAAATGGGTTGGGGGTATCTCAGAATCTTGGAAGGTGACAATGGTAAAATTTCAAAGGGCTCCAACAAAAGATGCAATAGGTTGAGGGTCATTTAGTTGAACCTCTATGGATTGTAGAGCCTCTATCAGTGCTTGGTGGTGGTGAGGTGATGTGTTGATTAACTCATAAAGAGTCATCTTGATCGAGGTCTAGTGGATTTACTTCAACATAGTTCATTAAATAGCTAAAGGGGTTAGACAGAGGGGCACCAAAGATGGACACCTTGGGCCTTGGTGATGGTTTAGGTGAAGGCATTAGTATTTGGGATTAGTTTGAAGGTTGGGAGTTTAAAGGATATGTCCATAGGATAGACACATTGCCTCTTCCTTTACCTCTCTGTTGAGCCCAAGATCAGTTAATCATGTGGATGGTATAGATGATGGGATCAATTGGACTAGGTGATTGCTTCAGTTCCCCCCTACTTTAAGGTAAAAGTGGGGAACCTAATGTAGGTTGGGATGGTGGTTGAATTAGTTGGGTTGGTAGTTTGGCTAGTAAGGGAGGTGAAAGTGGTTCATCTAACAACAAATCATCATCATCATCATCATATAAGTGGTGAGCAAGAGCTTGGCAATATTTGCAGTGATTTGTGTCATGTCTTGGTGTCTTATGGTGTGCACAGATCTGAGTATCATCAAACCAAGAGGGTTTGGTATTAGAGGGGGTGAACAGCATGATAGGTGGCATTTTAATAGAGGATGTTTGTAAAAACCTCTATAAAATAACCAAGATTCATTCAGAGGTGTTGGGGATGTTGAAATGCTCATCAAGGAAATAGTAACCTTCTTAGGTATGGTCTTTACCATAGAAAGGGTAGGTGGTTGAGTAACTTTGGTAGATGGTTTGGGTTGGGCCATCTTAGCTGTGATTGGGTTATTATTGGATAGTTTTGAATTAGAGGATGAGGAGTTGATAATAGGTGGGAAAGTGGAGGGGGATAAACTAGCTAAGAACAATGAAGAAATTAATAGCTTGGGTGATAGAAGGGTAAGCATAGAAAAGGCTATTGGTTTTATTGAATTAGAATAGGTGACTAGGATGGTATAAGGGTGGGGTCCCAAAATAGATGTTAAATGAGAAGGAGGTGGCATAGGTTGAGTTTAAGGATGAGGTTTAGACAACTATACTCATCGATCTATCTTGATTGGTAGACGGGTTAGGTCCAATTTTATGGGCATGTGGATGATGTTAGGTGTGAGAAGGATACCTAGAGTCTTGGTTGGTCTAGCGAGAAAATTATGAGATGATTTGGGAGGAGGTGGGTTATACGGTTCTCTCATGTCTTGGGAGCTTATAATGTTTGATGATGGGGTGATAATAGGTTTGAGGGTGGATGCCAATAAGTTTGAGGGTTTAGCTCTATTTTGGTATGGGAGCCCTAGATGGTGCCAAAAGGTGACTCTATCTAGGTTAGGTTATGATGCAAATTATAGAATTTACACTAACATAGAAAAGGGATTGTAAATGGGTTTGGTTCTTTGATCAATCATTTCAAATGTTAAGCCCTTAGGCAAGGAAGAAGGTAGGGTTCCTTCCTCTTTACTTCAGCTAGAAGGTTCCAAAATCCTTAGTTGGGTAGATGAGGTAATGGTTTCTTGTGGGGTGATTAGTGGAATAGATGGTTCTCTAGTCAGTGGTGTAGGTATAGTCCCAATTTCTTCCTTTACTAGGGCCTCCAAAGGAAAAGAGGAGGGCTCTATCATTCCATTTGGTAGGGTATAAGAAGAGGTGGTTAAATCAATGGCTAGTTATTTGAAAAGAGAAGTGGGTATGGGTATGGTTTGATCAAGTGAAGACATGGGGGCTATAGATTCTTCTACTTGGGTTTCTGAAGGGATGAGAGGTGAACTTGTTTCTTCCATAGGTGAGGCTAGTGAAGGAGCAATAAAAATGTGGGGCTCATCCACCATGGGCTCATTTATGATGATAATGGTTCAAGTTGGTTGTCATCAGGTTGGGTAGGTGGAGCATGGTTAGGGAAAGTTTTGCATAAAATATCAAAGGAATGATTAGGAGGTGTGTTGGGTTTATCAAATAATAATTCCCCATTTTCAATCAAGTTTTGGACAAGGTTTTTAAAAGTGTTACACTGATTTATGTCATGTCTAATAAACCAATAAAAATCAAGATGATCATTTTCATTGTACCACCCAGGCATAGGATGAGAGGGGTCAAATTATTGAGGTGGCTTGATTGGTGGAAATTGAATAAGGTTAGCTTTGAGTATTTTGTATAGTACAGAGGCATAGGATTCTCCTATAGGTGTGAATTATTTATGGTGAACATGATTTTTATTTTGATTTGGTGGGTAAGAAGGGTTGGAAGGAGTAGTTTGATGTGATGGGTTAATGGTTGGATGTGGCATAATTTTTAAGACAAACATGTTTGTGGATGTTTTGGCTTTGGTATTTTTTGGGTTTGATGTTTTGGTGGAAGAGGGGTCATTGGGTTTAAAAGTGTAACTCTTATTTCATAATTTCAACTTACCCTCATCTATGGCTCAGTTTTCAATTTTGTGTGCCATTGTGAAATCTTCATCAAAGGTTCTAAATGTTTGTACCTAAAGGTTGGGAGCAATGTGTTTTGTGTAACCCCTATAAAAAATTTCAATGAGTTCCATTTGGCGTAGTGAAAAGGATATTTGATTAATGAGACCTCATCATCATGCAACAAAGTCAGCAATTGATTCATCATCAAACTACCTAACATAATAGAGGTCAGTTATGGAGACCTTCTTGGATATGTTTATCAAAAAATGCTCTAATAAGATTTGGGTGAGTTTGGATAATGAAAAGATAGAGTGCCTAGAAAGGGAACTGTATCAATCCAAGGCAGGTCCTAATAAAGATAGTGGTAAAGTTTGAAGAAGGAGGGCATCATCATATTTGATCAAGTAAAAATAATGGGGAAACACCCTCAAATGTTGATGAGGATCCACCTTACCCTAAAACTCAAAGAATTTGGGGAGCTCCCATTAAGGAGGATAAGCATGAATTGTGATAGATGGGTTGATAGATTCATTTCAGATTTGTTCATAGGAAAAAAGGTTATGGGACCCAGAGATAGATGACTCAAGTTGGGGCATCTTGTCCATGACTATCTTCATCAGGTCAGGTTGGGGTTGGGTAACTACATAATTTGGTGGTAATTTCTATTGAGGTTGGGTTGTGGCTATGAATTGATATGTGATAGGAGGTACAGAAGTGGGCACATATTGGTATGTGGTAACTTAAGGTTGTGATAATTTCCTAGTAAGACTGATAGGCATTAAGGGTTGAGTGGAAGGTGTAATATATCTCTGTGGGTTGGGAATATATTGATATGGTGTTGTGTGGACTTATAGGGGAATTGATAACAATTGGCTTAAGGGTACATTTGAGTTGGTTGATGGGGGCATGGTTTGGGTTGGTAATGCTAAAGTTATTATGGGTTGTTGATGGGTAGTCACCCTAGTTCTAATGGGTGGAAGTGTTTATGGTATGGATAGCACTAGGATCTGAAAGGGGGTTGAGGTTGGTATATTGATTAAGCTAGAGGGAATGGTATAAATGGGTGTAGAAGACACTGCATTGACAAAAGGGGTATAAGTGACAAGCGGTAAAGTTAAGCCAACATTAAAAGTACTAGTTAGGGTAATAGGTTTATGGGTGATGATGGTAGATGAACCAATGGTAGAAGAAGAAGCTTGGCTAACAGAAGGTCGAGTTGATGTGACACCAACCATGAGGTGGTTTGGCATACCATAGGAGGAATTGAAGTCATCAAAGTACAGTAGGCTAAGGTATTAAGATAATGTTTCAAAGCCACCAAATTGTTATCCAAAAAGGTGGAAAAATATAGATTTCCTTCAAGAATCATTGGAGGCATGGTAGGTGGGGGAGAATGGTATAGTGAAGCATGGGGTGATTTATCAACATTCAAAATGTAATCCATGAATGAAGATGAAGAGGAAGATGGTGGTTGGTTATTTTGATTTCTCACTTTTTATCTAGTTAAGACCATATGAGAAATTAGAAATGGATAATAAACCTCTCACCTCAAACAATGAGCAAATAAAGAAAATCCCAAAGCAAACAAAGCATGTTCTAAAATCATAATTAATCTTAGGATTCATTTGAAATCATTTTTGGCTTATACCTTAAAGAGTGTGAAAGGGGAAATTGGCTTGTAAGTTGGGTACTAGAAGAGATATTTAAATATGATTTCAGGTTAAATTTTGGTGCTTAAATAATCTACACTAGACTAGGTGCGTGGCTTGGTACTGGGGGCTTGTTCCCGCACTTCACAAACCTAAAGCCGATTCAAGTTGCTTAGCTGATAGATATCATTTGTCTAGAGTTTATACTCTACTAGAGAATGAAGTGGGTCTTCCCCTTGGTAATGAAATCCAAGGGGGATCATCAATTAGGGTAAGGTGATCCAAAGGGTGATAAAATCCCAATGGGCCTTCTTTCAAGTAAGTTTTGATGTTTACTTTATGTAAGTAGTGTTGGGTGAGAGGTGGAAGATAAATCCAAGAACAAACACACCTGTTCTAATTCCACCTATTAGGATCTTGCTCCTCAAAAAGAGCACAGTATGATTACCAAATATAAGCAATTGAATATGCGGAAATAACCAGAATCAACCAGTAACTAGAATTCAGAATAACACAGCATATGAGAGATAATACACTTGTATTAACACTTTATACAGAAAAGAATACAATAGAGAATATCCCACATCTTCTCCACCACCTTACAGAGGTTTCCCACACCTCAAGTGAACAGTAAATCTTCTCCCCAAAGCTCTCCCTCTCACAGGTCCCAACACCCAACTCAAATACAGAGTTGGTGTTCACCTCCCGTGCTCCACGCACAACACAAGTGCTCCACGCACTCCACGTGCTCCACAAGTACTCAAGGTACTTCAAGTAGATCTCCCATGAATTTGCAACAACCTACAATTCAACAGACCATACTTATGGAAGGAACTCCCTTGCCTTCCTCTCGCTCTATCCGAGTACACACCTGTACTCCAAGTAGATCCTGCCTAATACTGCTCCCTGTTGTGTTGCTGTCTATATGACCTTGCACACCTACAAATCAAACAACGGTTCTACTCACCTGTGAACCTCGACCTTGCACACACATACACCTACAGATCAACGATCTTACTTACCATGTAGATCTCCTATATAGGCCATGCAACTATGACCAAGATCCTACACTCCTGAAGAACCCAGCTGGCTCTCCAATCCAGCACCAACACACCTGGTACTGAGGCACTAGGAGGAACGCACCATTGCTCTACCTCACACACAGAAGGAGCTTATAATTATGCTCTCTTACTCCCTAGCACACTTTTCCAATACAACCATGAGTCTATTATATAGATCTCATCCAAACAATAATTAGACATCTAATTACAATAATTAGATCCACAGCTCTCAGTCTATAATTAGCCCTGATCATGCAAACACTTGGTTCATTAGCTAACTGCCCGTAATTAACTCGCAGTCGAACCACACAGGTGACCGATGCCGGTCCCTGTCCGTCTGGGGGTCACCGACGCTGGCCGATCTCTGACCGACGTCGGTTGCCTTCCTGCCCTATCATACCAACATCGGTTGGCCTGACTGACGCCGGTGTCTCTGACACTCAGCAACTCTCCTGCAACCTCCTCCGTGTCTGCATCAGTGAAGCTTTTAGCTCCACAACCTAACAATCTCCCACTTGGAGATAAATAGCTGCACTGTACCTGTACCTGTACTCTGTCTAATCTATTTCCTGGTTTGTATCCCTCTTTAAGCTCCCACCTGAAGACAACCCACCACACATCCCGTGGTGTACCCCCTGTCATCCGAGTAACCTGCCACATCCGAACCTACAACACCTGTAGTGAAGTCCTGACCCTGCATAGCAACACCTGCTGCCGGTCCCTCTCAAAAAACCTGAGAACCCACTTCCCCGAATTGGCTCCTAACTCTGACAGCTCCCACTGCATGGGAAAACTTAGGTCTATACCAGACCTCATGTGATTTCGAACACTGTACCTATCCAGCCCTTAGTGTGCTCCAGCTCTGCATCTCGAACCTTGCCAACACCTGATTCACATCAACTCCCACTAGAGACAAAATCAACCTATGATCTCCATGCCTCCCATGTCAAAGAATTTCGCTGCTCCAAACTCTTCATGACATGACACTGAACTAATCTTACCCTTAGCTCAGCAAAACCCTGTATGTACAAACCTGCTATAGCAAAACATACCATCCACATACAGTAACAGAATGATGTCATGACCATCATCCTCCTGGTAAGTCAAACCACAGTAGTTACCCTGACATCGACTGAAGCCATGCTTCGTCCTCCACCTGTCAAACCCGGTACCACTGTCCTATAGCTCCTCAAGACCATATGCCTGGTCTTCCGTCTCACGTATCCATTCTCTCTATTCTTCTACTAAGGCATCCATTCATCTCTATGCTTTCATCCAGCTGGCAAACCTACCAAAAATCCCATTTGGTTTTGCATCATAATCCTGCCTAGCTCCCACCTGTTTCCTGGACCCTTCCTGCTCTACAATCAGCAACAAGTATGAAGAAGAGGAACATGAATTTGAGGGCCTACTTACGCCTTCAGTCCTCCGTATGGGTGTTTGAGACTCCTTGACAGCATGTTGTCCACCCAAAATTCATTACAGTGACTGACCTCGGTCACTCCACAGTCTGCATCTGACTGACGTCGGTTCCCATGCATCTGTCCCTGACTACCGACCCTGCGGTGTCCCTGTTGTCGACGTCGGTCCTCCTGACCGACATCGGTCTTACAAACTGCCAACGTCGGTCCTGTGACCGACGTCGGTCTTACCCTGCCTGACATCACCGGCTTTGGTCTGCACATGACCGACATCGGCACCTGTCTGTTCGACGCCGGTTCCTCCTGACCGACGCTGGTACCTGTGTTCGCCTATGAGTGATGACTTTTTACCCGCGAGCTCCTTTGAATCAATCTCCATGTCCAAACTGCCCTGCTCAGATGTATCCAGCCTCATCCACTGAACTCTATCTGCCATCTCCTCCAAGAACACCAAGGCTTTCCAGTTCTTAAGCCTATCAAATATATCTGTCTTCCGCTTAAGAACATGCATCTCCTTCCTGCTCATGTGACCAAGCCTACAAAGCCACGTCTTCGCAATAGAAGAAGAATCAGTAATATAGACAAGTAGATAAAGAGTACCTATCTTCTTACCACCAGCTAATTCAAGTGCTACCGCTATGAGAGTTCTTGTGCATCTCTCATCACCCAATCTTTCTAAAAAAATTAGCCATATCTCCAAACCTGGGACCTGCATGACCTTCATCAACACATGTGTGTTGGCCGCCTGCAATTTCAGCTTCACTTCCCCTTTGCCAATTCTTTGGCAAGGCTTACTAGCTCCTCTACCTGGGGCTGCATGGAAAGAGGCAACCGAATCTTTTATCCAAGATTCAACTTTATCCAAGAAACCTGCAAACACATCCTATGCAACAACACCTGCAACATCTGTATCTTCAGTTTCTTCATGCTGATCTGCTACCAACCAACAATGTTCTTTTACCTGCTCTTTCTTTCCATCAGACCGTGAGTAACCGTCTGTGCTTTTCAACTCCTCCATTCTTAGCTTACTTTGATCTGCCGTTGCTCTACTCCCACTCAATCAGAAACCCCTGAGAGTGCCCTGTAACCAAAACACAACCCTGCTTCTTGCAACCTTAGCTCTGATACCACTTGTTGGGTGAGAGGTGGAAGATAAATCCAAGAACAAACACACCTGTTCTAATTCCACCTGTTAGGATCTTGCTCCTCAAAAAGAGCACAGTATGATTACCAAATATAAGCAAATGAATATGCGGAAATAACCAGAATCAACCAGTAACTAGAATTCAGAATAACACAGCATATGAGAGACAATACACAACTTGTATTAACACTTTATACAGAAAAGAATACAATAGAGAATATCCCACATCTTCTCCACCACCTTACAGAGGTTTCCCACACCTCAAGTGAATAGTAAATCTTCTCCCCAAAGCTCTCCCTCTCACAGGTCCCAACACCCAACTCAAATACAGAGTTGGTGTTCACCTCCCGTGCTCCACACACAACACAAGTGCTCCACGCACTCCACAAGCACTCCACGTGCTCCACAAGTACTCAAGGTACTTCAAGTAGATCTCCCATGAATCTACAACAACCTGCAATTCAACAGACCATACTTATGGAAGGAACTCCCTTGCCTTCCTCTCGCTCTATTCGAGTACACACCTGTACTCCAAGTAGATCCTGCCTGATACTGCTCCCTGTTGTGTTGCTGTCTATATGACCTTGCACACCTGCAAATCAAACAACGGTTCTGCTCACCTGTGAACCTCAACCTTGCACACACATACACCTGCAGATCAACGATCTTACTTACCATGTAGATCTCCTATATAGGCCATGCAACTGTGACCAAGATCCTACACTCTTGAAGAACCCAGCTGGCTCTCCAATCCAGCACCAACACACCTGGTACTGAGGCACTAGGAGGAATGCACCATTGCTCTACCTCACACATAGAAGGAGCTTATAATTATGCTCTCTTACTCCCTAGCACACTTTTCCAATACAACCATGAGTCTATTATATAGATCTCATCCAAACAATAATTAGACATCTAATTACAATAATTAGATCTGCAGCTCTCAGTCTATAATTAGCCCTGATCATGCAAACACTTGGTTCGTTAGCTAACTGCCCGTAATTAACTCACAGTCGAACCACACAGGTGACCGACGCCAGTCCCTGTCTGCCTGGGGATCACCGACGCCGACCGATCTCTGACCGACGTCGGTTGCCTTCCTGCCCTATCCTGCCGACGTCGGTTGGCCTGACCGACGCCGGTGTCTCTGACACTCAGCAACTCTCCTGCAACCTCCTCCGTGTCTGCATCAGTGAAGCTTTTAGCTCCACAACCTAACAAGTAGTTTGGTAGTATAACATAAGTGTGCTACTCTTAATTCACAATGATTTTAGTTTATTTAGGTGAGCTAAGCATTAAGCAAGCAAGAAAATAAATGTACTCAAGTTTAACTAAAAAAGAAATTTTTAATGTCTTTGCATGCAAATAAGGAATAACTATAATGCACTCAATGCAGAATGAAAATGCAACCTATCCCTAAGATGAAAACTTTTTTTTGTTTCTTTTTTATTTTTAGAAGAGAAGAGAAATGGAATTTTTTTATCTTTTGGAATTTGAAAATAACATAAATGTGAGAACATGAATTTTCATTAATGCAACTATATTCCCACAAAGAACTACGAACCCATAAGGGGTCCATCAAGCATGCCAGAATGTTTCCTACTATTTCTTACTCTATTTCTAACTTTTGAGAAAAAGGAGAGAAACAAAAGATGAGGGGTGTATACCTGGTTAAATGTTGCACTCGTTGGTGACCAGACAAAGTGAGAGATCCTTTTTGGTGAGGAAGGACTATCTATAATAAGACCACACTAAACCAACTTGTTTGTTAGATGAGTATGAATGGTAGAATGCCTAGCAATATGCTAGATCCAAGAAGAAAAATCTCCCTTGGATGGTTGTCAATCCACTCCCCTAATGATAAAAATGTTTTGATAATAGAAATGAAAGATGATAAATTGATAAAAACATAAATTCTTATGTAATAAATAAATAACATACCTGTTCAAAAAAAGTATAACACTGTAGGTCAATACCATGCACAAATGGATCAAGGTTAGGTCTAGAGTATGTGAGCAGGGTCTATAAATAGCCCTGAAATAGAGGTAGGGTATAGTGGGGTATAAAATGGGAGACAAATAACAATCTATTATTTTTCTTGATAGTGACCATTGGTAGTCAAGGTAATCGGTGATGGTTGTCCTGACCTATGATGGTTAGATCATTAATGACGGTTGATGCAACCAGTGATGATTACAACAATCAGTGATGGTTGACTGTGGAAAGTTGTAGGGAATTTAAATGGAGTTGGGGGTGAAGTGAAAAGTGGGAAAAAGGTTGAGTATGGGTTCTACAGGTAAGGGATAATGTGTATGTAATCTAATTCAAGACAACAATATTTAGTGGAGAGGGGAAATGCTTAAAATAAGATAAAAATACCTATATGACACATTTGGAAGCCACTAACAAGCTGATCAAAATTGGATAGCATAATGATATTTTAGCTTTCAAATGTTACATGGATAGAGTTTTAGGATTTTGGATTCCTACACAAAGAAACTAAGAGAGCCTGGATGTAATTTTTGGGATCCTTTTCTCTTATAAGAGCCCTAAATTTATATCACAAAGTTGATAAGTGAGGAGGAAGTTGCTAAGTTGGTCTAAGATAAAGATGTTAATTTGAAGATATGGTAAGTTGTAAGGTTTGAATGGGAAAGTTTCCATTTTGCCTATGTTTATCTTGCTTACAGCTAGAAGTTTTTTGTGTTGCAAGTGTGGTGGCCTGACCATCTAAGGTCAAGCTAACCATCAATAGTTAGGCTGGCCATCGACAGTCATACTCCTAAGTTTAAAAGGGTTAAAATGGGTCCTAAGTTAATTTTTTAAAAATTTTAACAAAATGTCCTAGGTGTGTTAATGCATGTCAAAGTATAGAAAGGTGTTTCTAAGGGTGAGTTAACTAGGTGAATAGTTAACTAAGTGTTGAGAATAGGTATGAGGTAGTTCGACATTGAAAACTGATCAAGGGGCATTTTTGAGTGTCTACAATTACATTCCATTAATTTGGTTTAAAACTTTCTTATATGTTTTTACTAATGCAAATACTTTTTTATATTTTTTTATAAGTCACTTTTTATTATTAAATATATATCATAAACTTAGACTTATTTACATTCTAAAATGCTTTATTCAGTACTTTTTTTATACACCAAATATATCATTAACTTGCTATACTAATATACTAAGTCATCGCTTATAGTATTAATCACTATATTCTTAAACTGTAGTATGTTTAGAAATAAGGGTAAAGGTATATTTAGAATCTTATGTCATTGTTATTTAGAATATTAAGTCGCTAGGTTATAATCTACAGTATGTTTAGAATATTCTTAAGTCATCGCATATGTATGATAATGAATATACTTTTTCTTTTATAATCTTTCATTGACTTATTAACTTGCATATATTACTCTTGATCTAACTACCTCCATTAGATCAAACAAGTATAATACCTTAGTCATATTCTTAATACTGATATAACATAAGTTAATTCTAGATCTAAGTAATTTATTGAGAAATAGGGTTACCTTACTAACATTAATAAGTAATATTAATATATGGAATAGGATTAGAAACATACTAAGTACATATTGATATAACATAGACATTAAGAGTATTCTGAGCATTCGACACTGTATAGTGTGATATTAATCTTGATATAGTATGAATTGTTGCATATATTTATATTAGTTTATTATATTTTGATTATCCATGGTTATTAATGCCTTTATACTACAATACCTACTCAAGAAACATCTATTTTTTCATGGTCTACTCAACCTTTTCATCTTGATACAAATAACAACAGTGTATTAAGGTATGTAGGTGTAGATTGATGCAAAATAAGTAGACCCCTATAATTTCATTATGCAAATTTCTTGGTTTAGAACAATATCAACTACCCTTAGAAACTTTCTTGGATTTGTTTCAATCTCTATAAATGGTCTAATTTGTAAATTTTTATAAAACACTTAATTTCAATGAAATATTCAAAAATAAATTTAAACTTCTCAGTTACTTACCTGTGTTGCACCCACTGTGGTCATTAGGCATCCCTCTCATCTCAGTTATCATCTCCTCACCATCCTAGCTCTATTTCTTTTTGTTTAGTCTCTCAGAGGTCTATTTTTCTCTCAAAACAAGTCAAACAATAAGCAAATGACTTCCCTTTCATCCTATTTAAACTTAGTTTTTACAATTCTTTACCTTTCAAATATTTACCATCAAATTCCTTGTTTTGCTCATATCTTTATTTTTAATAACCTCTTTTTTGAATCATAAAATGTTATGGAATCATGATATCATAGAGAATATTTTCCACTACTATATGCCTATATTCCAAAATAATTAATTTTTTTCACTATTTTTGACACTAATCTCTATAGGTTCATCTAATGTTCTTTGCATTGGATGCATCACTTTTCTCATAGTCTCCTTATTTATCTACAAAACTAAGGTAAGTAAAGGTATGTTTTTTTTTAAGTTTTGTCCTTTAATTTATCTTATTTTCTCCTTACTAAATTTTACTTAGCATCAACATTATGTGTTATCATGTTTTGTTCCTAAAGCACCATCCTATGTTACACTCACATGACACGTGATGATATTCAAGTGGGGCATATGTATACACATAATATATTAAAACTTGTATCATTTATTGATGCTCTCTATCATGTAGGAAACCATTGAGTCTTAATATCTCTTCGTACACACCTTAAGGGCTACATTAGAAATGGGGTGGGCAAACCATTAGTGCTTCACAGGATTGTTGTCACTTTTTCCACTTATTATGTACACACTTGTCTCATAAACATAATATCCCTAAGCTTGTTTTTCTCTATTTCACACTCCTCAATCATTTCCTACCTTTTGTTCCCTTTTTCCTATCCTTAAGCCCCTTTTAATTGTTCGATGGGTTCATCTTCAATGGTAAGTATTCCTAACTTTGTTCATCCTTTGTAAGAGTAGATAGATATGCATTTGTACTTATCTTCCATGCATTAGAATTATTTATACATTGAATTGAGTATATGTCTCTTATGCATGTTTATTTTTTGTTGTTTCTTACATCCACTTTGTGCCACAAGATTTGGTGAGCACCAAATTAAGCTTTATTTTACTTATTATTTTAGTGAATATAAAACATAGGGGTTAGTTAGGGTTACATGATTGTGCTTAGCTGGAGGCTTTAAAACCCTCTCTGGCATGGTTTATTTTTATAATAAATCCCCTAATTGGGTATAGCAGATCCCTATATTGATCATGTTTCTAATTATCTAATGTATCCCCAATTAAAAGTGTACATATGATCTATATTCTCTAAGTTATGATTGATTTATAGACATGATGCATTTCTAATTACATATACTAACTATTTTTTTGTGTGTAGGGTTCTATCCAATTTATCTATCATCCTCTGGCATCTCTATCTGCATCACCCTCTCTGATGATGGTCTCCCTCCATCACGCTCTAAGGGATGGGTTCTCCTTCATGAACCTCACAACAAGCAAGTAGTTAGACCATCTCATCATGATATACATACGTCATAAAATGTAACTAAAATAACAAATCAACATGTTCATAATGTAAACACATACCCTACATCTAACTCACAATAATGTAAACATGTAACCTAAGCAATATCCTACTATTACATAATAGCATATATCTCAAGCTTAGTTAAAATTAACCATATCCAAATTTGTCAACTATAATTATCCATGAATAATCAAATAGTTTGCTTGGTAAGGAAACAAAATGTAACATACTTCCCCCTAAATCTATTCATCATTCCAAATGATTCTTATCAAACATGATTTATAAATTAAAAACATTATTCAACAGAGGAGTAACATAATATAAAATATCAAATCAAGCAAATAAATATAAAATTCACCTGTAAATATCATCATTATTCTTTTAAGTGGTACTATTCTTAGAATATTGGTCACACAAGACCCTACTCTGTGACATCTCCCTATTATGAAATTAAAGTTTGTGTCACTCACACTTATTGGTTCTATCATGAACACCCCAAAGTCCAGAACCAACAAGACAAGGTTATATACTACAGGACTGACCACTCCTAATACCATGAAGGGTCCCACATATATCAATAAAATTTTCACTAACTTTCTTAAAACACTTGAGATCATCATTAAATCCAAAAACAAATGGCTAGGGAGAGTTACACAAAACCTTCCATCCCCCCTGCACATCTCTCTAACTTAGAGATTGTTTTTTGCATTTTAGAGAAAAATATTTAGGGAGCCTGGTAACAAGTTAATACTATCACCATTCCACGTAGCTTCAGGTAAGTATAACATGTCAATATTGTCTAACTCCATGTAGCTTCTAGACAAGTATGACAATGAATAGGAACTAAATATTGCAATCCTCTCAGAAGATTACAATGATGTCAAAGGAAAGACAACAATCTCTAGCATATGAATGAGCACCAAATCAAAATACAAAGTTCACAAGCACCAAATTTCAAGAGCACCAACCCCTTAAAAATATTTGTGAGCACCAACCCACAGAAGCACCAACCCCTCTTGTGTATAAAATACAAATATCTCTCAATGTTGCTTACTTAACAAATGATAGAACTCTACAATATCTCTTGCTTTTCTCTCTTTGAAAACAAATATAAACCATACACTCTATTATTTATTAAAAATAGCTTCTCAAGCCTTTATTTATATCTTTCAAAATGACCTTTGGCATTCACCCTTTGTGACCCTTCAATCCTCATGGAAAATGGCACCAAACTTGCATGACCCTTCATATCCTTGCATTTGAAAAGTCATATGGTGACCCTTCATAAGCAAAAGCATCCTTTCCACTTTTGTCTTTATCTTGGTGAATTTTCATATTCCTCAAAGTCTCACTTCATAGAAAAATGTGCCATACCTCTTTTGTCTTCACATGGTGACTCTTGGAATTCCTCAAGATGACTCTTCATAAGAAAATGCATCACATTCCTCTTTCATCTTTTACCCCGTGACTCTTTGACTTCTCCATGGGCCCTCTTTTGACTTATATGCAACTAAAAATATATTCATTAATATTAAATAAATATTAACACACATTAGCCAAGATATGAATATTAAAAACACCATTAAATGTAATAGGACCTTTATCACCAAAAATGCTAGACCTTTGACATCAATGACAATATTTCCAATAATCTCCCCCTTTGTCATTGATGGCAACCTCAAATTGAAACTACCTCATCCTCAAACCTACACATACTACCATTTGAAAAATATATAATAAATCTCTCTTATTATAGCAACCTGTACCTGTTCTTTATACCTATTTTTGCACCTATACCTATACCTATTATTCTCCCCCTTTGACATCAATGAAAAAGGGCCTACCTGGAGCTAACACTTAGTTCCCCCTCAACTGATGTTGAACCTCAATGGTAGGAAGTAAAATAAATTACTCCCAACTTCTCTCATAGATACTCAAATGTGTATTTTGGTAGTGCCTTTATGAAAATATCTATAATCTGCTCTATATTATTGATATACTCCATCTTAACATGCTAATCTGCAACCTACTCACTCAAGAAGTGATATCTAATGAAAATATGTTTTGTTCTTGAATGCATCACTAGATTATGTGAAATATTAATAGCACTTGTGTTATCACAAAAAATAGAAATAGGTTCATCATACTTTACCTTGATAACTTCTAAAGTTTACTTCATCTAAAGCACTTGAGTACAACACAAGACCACTACAATATATTCTAATTCAGTTGTAGAAAGTGATATTAAATTATGTTTCTTGTTTAGCCATGATACTAGCTATCACCAAGGAAGAAATCTCCTCCACTTGTACTCTTTCTATCATCCAAGTACCCTGCCCAATCTAAATCTATATAAGTAACCAAAGTGAAATCTCTACCTATGGGATACCATAATCCATAATCTAATGTCCCCTTGATATATCTGAATATTCTCTTCACCAACTGAACATGACTATCTTTAGGAGCTGACTGATATCTTGCAACCATACCTACTACATGCATAATAGTTAGCCTCGATATTGTCAACTATAAAAGACTACCAATCATAGATCTATACAAAGATTGATCTGTAATAGGTGAATCTTCATCCTTTCTCACCTTATTTCTTGTACACATTAGTGTGCCAACTAGTGCACAATCTTCAAAACCAAATTTCTTCAACATTTCCTTAGCATATTTACTTTGAGCTATGAAAATTCCTTTATCTGACTAAAATATTTGCAATCCTAAGAAAAATGACAATTCTCCAAGCATAGACATCTCAAATTCTTTTTGCATATTATTAGAAAAAAAATTATCATCTTTTCAATATTTCCTCCAAAAATGATATCATCAAAATATACCACCATAATCAATTGATGCTCACCTTCTATTTTGATGTACAGATTACTATCATCAAATCCTCTCTTGAAACCTTGATCTTATAGGTATTTATCAAGTCTTGCATACCAAGCTTTGGGAGTTTGTTTCAATCCATACAATGCTCTCTTCAATATGCATACATGGCTACTAATATTTTAGAGAATAAATCCCTCAGGCTACTCAATGTAGAGCTCTTCTTCTAGATTCTCCTTCAGTAAGGCAGATTCATATCCATCTAAAACACTTTGACATTTTTTAACACTACATATTCAAAAAACATTTTAATAGCCTCTAACCTTTCCACTAATGCAAAAGTTTCTTCTAAATTTATTCCCTCAATCTGAGCACATCCTTTACATACTAATCTTGCTTTATTTCTGGTCACTTCTCCATTTTCATTCAACTTATTTCTATAAACCCATTTTGTTCTTATCACATTGTGATCTTTTGGTCTAGGCACTAATTCCCAAGTATCATTATTTTCTATCTGATTTAATTCTTCATCCATAGCCTTAACCCAATGCTTATCATGTCTAGCTTCTAAAAAAATTCTAGGCTGAATTTTGGATAACAAAGAGAAATTAACTTGCTCAGATTCACTTACCATCATTCTTCTAGTGTGAATTCTTTCATTTATGTCCCTGATGATGTCACTTTCATTATGATTTCTCTAAATATATTTTGATGGAGTTTTGGTGTCCTTTTTCTCCTTCTCATCTTCATCTAATTCTTCAAAATCTCCCTCTTCAATGATTTTAGGAATGTCTACTAGATCACTGATTCTTTGTGTTCCATCTTCTTCTATCTTGACACTTGCATTTTCAAAAAATTTATTGGTTCTTTTATTATAACATTTATAACATTTAAATTTACAAGAATAACCAAGAAATATACCTTCATTTGCTCTGGATTCAAACTTACCAAGTTTTTCATCGGTTCTATTTATGAAGCATCTACTGCTAAAAACTCTAAAATAATCAACTATTATTGGTTTGTCTTTCCATAGCTCATAAAGAGTCTTGTCATTATTGACTCTCAATAATTATTTATTCTAAATATGCACTATTATAGCAACTACCTCTCTCTAATATTTATCTGTTATCTTGGATTCATTTAGCATTGTCCTCGCCATCCCCTGAACTATTCTATTTTTTTATTTAACTACTCCATTTTGTTGTGAAATTCTGGTTGTTGAATAATGTCTCTTTATTCCATGGTCTTCACAAAACTCAATAAATTTATCTAACATGAATTCTCCTCCTCGATCTGATCTTAGACACTTAATCTTTAAATTGGTTTTATTCTCAACTAATGCTTTGAATGATTTGAAATGTCTGAAAGCTTCTGATTATTTCTTTAAAAACATTACCCAAGTCATACATAAAAAATCATCAATAAGCAACATAAAATATTTCTCACCTTGAGTACTTTGAGTTCTCATAGGTCCACACAGATCAATGTGAACAAGCTCTAGCATCTGAGTGGTCGAGTACTCTTTTGTTTTGAACTACCTTCTAGTCTGCTTCCCATGCTAATAAGGTTCACAAAGTGTGTTACATGGATTTTTAATCTTTGGAATATTTATGACTGCTTGCTTCCTAATAGTGTTGATAAGATTGTCAAAATTTATGTACCCCATTCTCCTGTGCCATAGCCAACTTTCTTCAATCTGACTCAAACAACATCTTTGACCTTTGATATTTGATAGCATATACAAATTATTGTTTATTCTCTGAGCATCTGCAACCAACACATCTAAATATTTTCTTCTAATTTCACAACCTTCTACATAAAAATTTAGTGTGTGTCCCTGATCACACATTTTACTTACACTCAAAATATTATGATTAAGACTTTATACATACAAAACATTTTCAATTTTAGTTCTATCATTATCCAAACTTAGTGTGCCTTTTTCAGCAATTCTAGCAGTAGTATTCTCTATGAATTTCACTATACCACCATTGATCTTCTCCAAGGTTATAAACTTGATCTTCTCCTATCATGTGCCTTGAACATCCACTATCAATGAACCATGGCTTTTCTTCATTTCTTGCACGCAAATCTCTCTACACTAACATAGATTTTTTAGGTTGGTTATTTTACCATGAACCTATCTGAACTTTCTTCTTGATGAATGGAGCCTTGCAACTCTGGTCCTTCTGACTTACTTAAACACACTTCTACAGTACCAAGCTATGTGTCTAAAGTTGTTTCACTTGTAACATATTATGGCCTCTTCATTCAAGCCTAATAGAAGAACAAAAGAGTTGTGACTTCTACTTGACTCTGTATGAATTTCCTTCTCCTTATTTTTGAAATTGTTAGCCCTTTTTTGATATTATATTTTATTATAACCATATCTATTATAATAAAAATAGTAACTATAAAAATAGGACCTATTTATGTATCTCTGACCTGATTACCTTTTGTCACTTTGTTTCCTCCAGCGTTCTTTGTTTGATATGTCCTTTGTATTCTTAACTTCTTCCCTTTTTTTTTCTTTTATAAGAGCTTCAGCATAGCTCTTTTATTTTTTGTTATCTGTAAAAGTAGTGACCTCCTCTTTCTCTTTTTCAAATCTAATACCTATTTTATCTGACATTGATCTTTGATTTTCTAATATCTTATTCAACATATTAGTGTTATTCTAAAACTTTGAATCATTGGATGCTCTATCATTGATTGCTTTATTTGTTTTCTCAAGATCTACTTTTAAAGAAGCAATTTCAATAACATACCTTTCACATTCTTTACTTACTATTTTCAACTGTGCCATTATATCTTCTTCATTATTATTAGCTTCTTCAAAGTGTGCTTGTAGATCTTCAATTATTTCCTTTGACTCCTTGTCATTTTTCTCGATCTAGAGTATTAATCTTCGATTCTTCTTTTCAAGAGCTTTTAACTCTTCTAAGGCATAAATGAGTTCTCCTTCTAGATTCATCTTGTTCATCTTCTTGATCATCTATACTTTTACTTGCAAATTCATCTTTATGTATGGCCATGAATAAAATCTCTTCTTCTGAATCACTGACTCCACTATCTTCGACTGAGCTCGGATCTTTAGAATACAAACTCTTCTTCTCGAATCCCTTCTTGAATTTACCTTTGAAATTCTTCTTGTATGTAGACTTTCCTTCTTCATTGTCATCATTACCCTTATTTGGGCATTTAACTACAAAATTTTCAATCTTTCCACAACTAAAACATTTAAAAGGTAATTTTTCTTGATATTTACATGTGCCCTTTTTTGGCTTGCGAATGAATAGAGATCCATTGTCATATTCATCATCACTAGAACTATCAATTAAATTTTGAATTTTAGCCTTTTCTTTCTTTGATGTCTTGAAAGTAGCTTCTCTCTTTGAGGGTTTATCTTGTTCAATCTGCATCTCATATGCTATAAGAATACCATGAAGCTCATCCATCTTTAGCTTGGCTAAATTCTTTCTCTTAATTTGCCAAAAATTTTGCATCTTATCTCAAGAGTAAAGATCTCAAAATTTTTTGAACCACAATTGATTCTTCTAAATTTTCTCTAAGACCTTGAATCTGATTAACTATTTGATCAACTCAAACAATATAACTTGCTATATTTTCTTCTTCTTCCATCTTCAAACTCTCAAACTATCTTTTGAAAGTCTGAAGCTTAGCTTGCTGAGCCTTTCCATCATTTTTGTAAATATTCTCAAGTTTTATCCAAGTTTCATGAGAATATTTACATTGCATAACTTTAACAAATTTTGATTCACATAAACCACATAAAATAGTATTTAAATATTTAGCATTATTTTCACTTTCTTTCTTTTTATCAAAGTAGTTACAAGTTTCTATGGCTCTTCATATTCCTCCACCATTGCTTACCATATGTCGAATCCAAGGGCCATCAAATAAGTCTTCATCCTTATGCTCCAAAAAACATAATTCATCCCATCAAACAAAGGTGCCTTATTTGTATGAAATCCTTCATGTGATCCAGCCATCATGTTTTCTTGATCTACCTTTAAGCTGTAAAAAATTTTCAAAAAGAACCTACTCTGATACCAATTATTAAGCATGAAATATACTGAGATGGGGGTGACTCAGTATATTATATATCTTTTTACTTAATCTTATTTATTTTCTTTAACCACTTAATCACACATCTAAGATATGTAATAAAATTGAAACAATAATTTTCACCACACAAAAGAGAGAGAGAGAGAGAGAGAGAGAGAGAGAGAGAGAGAGAGAGAGAGAGAGAGCATATTTTTACGTGGAAACACAAAGTGGTAAAAACCATGGAGAACAATCTCAAGTATATGAATGAGCACCAACTCAAAATACAAAGTTCACAAGCACTAACTTGCAGGAGCACCAACCCCTTTGCCAATCACCAACACAAAAACTATCTGTGAGCACCAACCCCTTGCAAAGATTTCTAAGAACCAACCCATAGGAGCACCTACCCCTGTTGTGTATAAAACATAACTATCTCTCAATGTTGCATACTCAAAAAATGATAGAACTCTACAATATCTCCTACTTTTCTCTCTTTGAAAACAAATACAAACCATGCACTCTCTTACGTATTACAAATGGCTTCTCAAGCCTTTATTTATAGCTTTTCAAATGACCTTTGGCATTCACCCTTTGTGACCCTTCAATCCTCATGGAAAATGGCACCAAACTTGCATGACCCTTTGTATCCTTGCATTTGAAAAGTCATATGGTGACCCTTCATAAGCAAAATCATCCTTTCCTCTTTTGTGTTTATCTTGGTGACTTTTCGTATTCCTCATAATGTTCCTTGATGGAAAAATGAACCATACCTCTTTTATCTTCACATGGTGACTCTTGGAATTCCTCAAGATGACTCTTCATGAGAAAACGCATCCCATTTTTCTTTCCCCTTTCACCCCATGACTCTTTAATTTCTCATGGGCCCTCTTTTGACTTATATTCAACCAAAAATATATTCATTAATATTAAATAAATACTATCACACATTAGCCAAGATATGAATATTAAAAACACCATTAAATGCAATGGGTCCTTTATCACCCAAAATTCTAGACCTTTGACATCAATGACAATATTTCCAACATATTCTTCATCAAAGTCTTTGTCACTTGTTTTTTTTTAACCATGCATGTGTCCTACATAATGCTAGAAAATAAACCACAACTCATATATTTCCTATAGCATATGCAATAATAGCTAAATACATGTGCTAGAAGAAAATATATACATGGATTCACAACCACAACCATAATACAAACACATAAAATCAACATCCAACAACAAAAATGATATATATATATATATATATATATCATGTGATTTTTTATATAAATTAAAAAAATATACATCATTCCATCTCTATGGTTGGGTTCTATCCTATCTATCTTGTGGCCTATCCATGTTGCCCATAACCTCAGATAATCCCCTCTAAATATTATGCTACAAAGTGGTTGTCTAAGATCTCAAACCTATCACCTATCCCTGTAGTTTGGCCATCTAAGCCTGTACCTATGTGAGTTGGGTCATGGTATCCATATGCATGGCTCTCTCTTGAGCCAAGGCCTATCATGCCTATACCTCTCCCACTTCCACCCTACTAGTGGTTATGGCTCCTCACTACATGCCTATACTCACCTTGTAGCCTCTCCTACCAATATGAACCATCTCCCTGGGGTAGATACTATCACAAGATCTTCTAGTGTTTTAGGGTCATATGGTGCTGGCACCTCATCAAAGATATCATGGAGTACTCCCATCACCTAGGATCCCCATCTGGTCTCCTCCTCCATAAGATCTACAAATTTTAAACTAGATAGATATTAGATCATAGATATATCTCAAAAATATCTATAATCTATCTCAAATAACTTAATCTAATTTCAAACCATATATTATTACCTATCTGAGTGTTGCCTACTACCGTCTCCCCATCTACATGATTGTCAAGCATAGTCTCTCCATCATCCCATCTTCTAATTATCACCTATGTAGGATGCCACCCAAATGAAAATACTAGGGTCACCACTTGTGCCCATCTTAGTCTATGCCTGAGTGGTACCTCTATCACCCAACTCTATCCTAGGCTACCAAATGGGTCATCTAAGATGACCACTCTCTTTTCTCTCCCATTATTGGTGTCTCCATCAGTGGTGTGATTGAGGTGGTCATTATTCCTCCTATTATGGTGTTAGTTATGGTAACTCTAGTACTCCTACATCCACATCTATCTCCTCTCTATCTACTAAACATCATGTTCAACCTATCCATAGTCTCTCACACCATGGTCTGATCTCTAGTCTAGCCATTGGTGGCCCTACTCCTCCTCTCCCCCTCAGCTCTCTTATATGCCTAGACCAAAATGTGAATACCACTATTGAAAGCACTAAATTAGGGACTCCCAGATATCCTAGTACACACACCACTGAATATAGCTCTATCCACCAAGTATAATGTCATGTAATTTATGCCCATACCAATGCTAGTGCCACTATATTCTAACTCGACCATATTGTAGCAGTGTGTGCATATAGCTCCCACACAATGTCTACTCACGTGACTTTATATAATATTGGCATGTGGTGTAAAATTTGTGCTACCTAATCCTATCACCACCTCTACACCCAAAGCAACTGATCATCGACCATGTTGGGTGAATATTTTGTCGTCAACTAACTGAAGACAAAATGGGTATATCAACCACAGCATAGAGAGATTCACACCATGAAAAGTATGGGTTTACCAGATCTGGATGAAGTAAATCTCTCCTCTCATCAAGGGGAGGTTCCCTATAAATATTTATGCATTGGATATATGTATATAATTAAGCAGAAAATAACACAGGGGATGGTATAACAACATCTACCTCTCTTTTTTCAGAGATAATGTATGAAAAACAAAAGAGAGACCTCATGATCCTTAGCTAACAACACTCTTCTACTTTCAGGAATGGTATTAAACAGGAAGCAGAAGATCACTTGAAGTAACAAAGTCCACAAGAACAATTACGCAAGCACAAAGTCTTCCTAGTCTTCTTCACCGATCTTGAACAAATGTAGCCGTAGAGTGAAATGAAGCACAAAGTCTTCGCATGAAACTACAAAAGATGACTAAATCTCAAAGATAAAAGTAGCTCAAAGTCTATCCTCTACCTTTTAGAAGTGTTCTCAGATAATATTAATACACCCACTTTGTTTATTAAATTAGATAAACAAGAGATCACCAGGAAAGAAAACATAAGAAATTGTTTCCTAGACAACACAGATAACTTCAACACAAAGTCTGAAATAAACCTGGTTCTCATTCATTCAACAAAATATGATTTATAAGTTTGAGCAAAAAGTCTCAAAAATTGATTCAACTTCAACAGAGGGTTTGCTCTTAATTTTTCCAAGCCATATTACAAATGAGGTCTCCACTATATATAGGGAGAAAATCCTCAAAAACTAGAAAATAATAAAATACAAAAATATCTTGGTCAAAGATGACTCATCTTTGACTTTGAGACATTTTTTTGAAATATTTACATGTAATTACATTTTACAAAATTGCATGCACTTTTCAAAAAACAAAAGTGCATAAGGAAAGAAAAAAAAAGGAGGAGAAAAATTCAATTCTTGCTGCCAAATTTCTTCAGATGAGCATCATACATAGTAATGGATGCCTGAATTCCTATGTTGGCTAGCGCAACTGTGTTCTTCGAGATGATTCTGGCTCTGATTAATGCATCCTTCAATGTTGTGATGGCCTTAGCATGACCAATTAACTTGGATGTTAGATTTTCCAAAGTTAACTGAGTGTCTAGTATATTATCCACAGAAGACATTGAGAAGGATTTCTCTTCAAAATCTCTTCGAATCATCTCTTTGAAACTATGGATCATTTCTCCTACTGAGAGGAATTGATTTTCCTTGGAGGTTAGTTTGCAGGGTAGTTCTTCCAGTTTATTGAGCAGACTTACGTCGCTCTTCTCACCAGCATCCCTGAAAGCTTTGAGATCCTCAATTAAATCTTTGAGTACCTGGATCCTGAAAGTTAGCGACTCCTTTATCTCAACATAAGAGTCCTTGTTGGAGATGATGCTGATAGATATCAAGGTGCTTTTCTTTAGATCCTTCATCTCCTTCCATTTGGCAAGATATTTTTTTGAACTACTAATCTCCTGAGAGATAAGAGAGACAAAGTCATCTAACTCTGCCCTTAATTTTTTCATCTTGTTCGTCTTTTCTGCAACCTCTGATAGCAAGGAAACTCCCTGAGTATGCATTTTTTCAACATAGTCCTCCAAAAATTTTCCCTTCAAGTAAGTCTTCTCTACCTTTTGGATGACAGGGTCATCTACAGAGAAGGCCTCCAGAGTTGTCGCTTCAGGGGGAAGAGTGAACCTTCTTATTACTGCCGTTAGCCTGCTCTGTCTTGGCCTTGTAATAATCTTTCATCTCCTTCTCTCGGTCAAATTTTTGGACCATGATGTCCATAGCAGACTGAAGGTCACTTTTCACACCTTCATGAGTAACTTTTCCAAGTTCAACATGAGAGATGGAATAGCTGTTCATTTTGAAACCCTCAAGGGTTGCATCCTGTGGAGGCTTAGCAATTTCTAGAAATTTTTGTCTTTTTTCTTCGACCAATTTGGAGAGGATCTTTGGCCTCTTTGGAGCCTTGGCTTTCACCAGCACTATTTTTCCAAAGTCAAAGTCATCTAGAGAAATGTCTAACTTCTTTCTTTTGCAGGTGAATGCTGACATCCAGAGCGAGAGAGAAGTACCTGTTGTGGCAATGGTTGTCTCAGCTGGTGTTACTATGGCAGCTTCTACACTGCTAGTGGTGACAGTAGTCGCAGTGGGAGTAATAGGCAAAACTATACCAACTACTGATTTTGGCTCTTGGGTAGAAATTTCCTCCAGATTGAAAGAGGGAGAAGAAAAACTTGGGATGGAGCCAGAGGAGCAAGGAGAACCTCTAGAAGCGCCATGAGGATCGCCAAATATGACTCTAGAAGGAGAGGTGGCTCTAGAAGAGGGAACACTGATCAAAGAGATAGGAGAAGAGGGTGACACAAGAGACTAAGGTGGAGGAGAGATGCTCTTGAGTGTTGTGCTTCTTCTTGTGAAGGCAGAGGTTTAGTGCTTAGCTGTTCTGTCAGCTGGTCATCTATTTCCATTAGCTAAGCTGTCTGTGTCTGAGGGTTCTGTTCTTTAGTTCTTTTAGCTATCGCTTTAGGCTCTTTAGTAGTCTTTGGTTTCTTAGACACAAAGATGATTCTAGGCTTATGAGGCCTAGAAGGGAAATGTGCATCACCTTTGTTCCTAGTTCTATTCTCGGCCTTCTTCTTGATCTCTGCTTGGTACTCAGCGTCTGATCCCGTGATAAATTCTTTCAATTTGATTCCTTTGGTTGCTAACCAATCATTGGTGTTAGCCAATATTGGTTCAAATCTTTTTCTCAGAGAAGTTAGTTCCTTCTAAGACCACTGAGTTGGAGGAAGAGGGGAGCCAGCAACTTTTTCAGCTAAGTATTTGCTATTGATGATGTTCTCATCATCGACCAGACTGGGGGGATCTCTGCAAGCCTCAGATATTCAATCTGGTCTAGGGTCAGCCTACAATAATCCATCTTTTCAATCTCTTTGTTTGTCCTCAGGTCAATCCAGATATCTTCAATCATGGGCTCATAGAACTGAGTTTTTTACTTGATTTTGTCCTTGACTCCCCTGTAATCAAATTTATCTCTTCTCTTGAACTGCTTTAGGGTGACCATCTACATTTCTGTTTCCATGACTTTGGCTTTCGCTGTTGTTGCAATGGAATACCTACCAATTTTGATTGGAAACTTGAAACCTGATTTCTTCAGCTCCATTTGTCTGGTATCCATGATAATCAGTTGTCGGCAAAGTTCCATTAGTACCAACCTGTCTGAAGGGAACCTGAGGAGCATATAGGGGTAGCCTTGGAAAAAGCCAACCCGAAGATAGCAGACGGTGGGAAATTGGAGGAACATGTAGCTGTAGTTGTTGACCACTATCCAAGCCTCATCTAATACTCTCTTCTGCTCAAGCTGAGGGTCAAAGAGACATAGAAATGTGGTGAAAAAGACATCATTTACCCTTTTGAAATGATGAGTTGACCCTTGTAGTGTCAACTGGAGATAAAATGAGTATATTGGGGTTGTCTTTCTATCCCCTTCGGTTGTCAAACCTGGAAAAGTTTGCATTGCAGCAGCTATGTACACAAGGTACAAAGTCATATAAAACTTGTAAGAAGTCTGTACCTTGGTCAGCTACTTATGGAGAGCGTTGCTGATTTGCTCTCCCCAAAAGATGACATGCTTGCCTTGGAGGATGATTTTAATGAATGGGTACATCCATTCATGGAATAGTGAGGAAGATGGGAGGCCTCAAACTCTACTGAGAAGGGTGATCAAGTCACCAACTTCCTTGATGAAGTCACTCCTTAGAAAGTTTCGTAGCCATCTGGATAGGTTGGTCTTGGGGGTCTTCAGCCATTTGTAGTTCATCACTTTCTTTGCCCTCTCAAGGTCTTTGTCATATTTTTTTTGGGCATCCATGAAGTCGATCTTGGTCACTTCATTGGCTGGAGGGCACATGAAGACTTTATCGATGAATTCAGGATCTAGCCGAATCACCACATTGCCGCTGGCATCTGAGACCAACCTAGTCTCTTTATTGTAGAAGCAGGCACATTAAAAGATGAACTCCATATGATGTGCTACCACTAAAAAAGTGGCCACCAGGTTGATGTTACTCTCGACAATCCTCTTTATTTCGGTGCTTGGGTTCGTTGCCTTCATTTGGGTTATGAACTCGGCCATGTCCACGTGGTCAATTTTGGTATCTCGAATGTCATCAACATTTGAGGAGACCAAAGTGAGCGAAAAGATGCCCTAGTATTTATACTTCATGGTCTTCACCTTTTTCAGAGATGCTTTAGACATGGGAACTGGCTTTGGTCAGATAGGAGTCGATGAGTAAGAGTTCTCTGAAGGTATTGTAGACCTGATCACGAAATTAGGGGAGAGTGGATGAATTGGGGAAAATACATTTTAAGAGATCTTGGTCACTGGAGGTCACTTTAAAAAGCTAGGTTAGAAAAAGGGGCAAAAAATGAAGAAAAAAGGGAAAGAAAGGGAAAGAACGAAAAATCTTTCAGAGTTGAGAAAAATTTGGAGGAGGATGCACGGGCGGCAAAATTTGCTGCCCCTGCATCCAGAAGTAAAAGAGTGTAAGGATGGTGAAATTCGCCGCCCCTATAGGGATGGCCTACACAGGCAGTGAATTTTACCACCCTTACGAGACAATAGGGGAGAAGGTAGGGGTGGCAAAAATCACCACCCCTACAGTTTGGAAAAGTGAGAGTAGGGGTGGTGAAAATTACCACCCCTACACACTGAACATGCTTTAGCAGTGAATTTTATCGTCGATGCGTGTCTGGTAAAGAGCGTGCACAGGTGGAAAAATTTGCCTCTCATACACGAATGAGTGAGTATGGGTGGCAAAATTTTTTGCTCACAAAAGTGAAGACTGGGGGGAAAGTCGAGACGTAGGGGTGGCAAAAATCATCGCCCTTGCAGGTTTTGGAAAAAAACTCGAGGGGGGTACGGGCAGCAAAATTGCCACTCATGCGGGATCGAACAAGACCATGGGAAATGGAGAGGGATGACATTTTTAGCCATCCCTAGTAGGTATAAATCCTCCACAACATCCTAAAGATGATAAAAAAACTAAGAACAAGAAAAACAAATGCAAAAAACAAGACCCACCTAGAAAGCCATGCGTGCCACAAGCTCGAATCCATGAAAACATGCTTCAAATCGCTCATCAAATGGTCCAAACGTAGAAGGCAAGAGGAGAGGAGGAAGTAATGAGAAGAAATGGGGTTCAAATCAATTTATATGGGGTGAAAAACAACCCCAACAACCTGTTGTGCATGGCAATAAATGTTGCACATGGAAATCGAGGCATGCTTGAGCGGCAAAATTTGCTGCCCTTGCATGTTTTGGTGAGTTCAAACATAGGGACAACAAAATTTGCCCCCCTTGCAAGAAAAATGTAGGGGCAAAAAAATTTTCCGCCCTTGCATTACAAAGGTCAAAAATGCACTGGCTGCAAAATTTGTCATCTGTACACAAAAATAGAAGAAAAGACCAACTCTAGAAGAGGTAGTCTAGAGGAGGGATTCTTGGTCACAACGAGATCGTAACAACTCTCACGTTCCTAGGCAAAGATGAGAACGAACTCAAAATGCATCTCAAAAACAAACTTAGAGAGACAAAAGATGAAACAAACAAGTTTCATAGGGGGTTGTTCCAAAAATGGGTTAAGCTGATTTTAGAAACAACAGCTGGCTCCTATTCAGGAACTTCCGTTAACCAAATTGATTAGTGGGAGTAGAAACCAGTCTCTAAGTGCCTTCATCCAAGCCATTGGGCTACGGAGTCAAGCTAAAAATGAAAGAAAAATAAGCAAAATATAAAACTGTACATATATACAAATGGACTTATCCAAGCCTCAAGGATTGAACAATTTCAGATGCTGCCCACTGTGAGGTAGTGCGAATGGTGTTCCATCTTGGTACTCTAGTAAGAAACTGACCTTACCACAGAGCTATCAAATGGTGAATGGGCCTCTCCACAAGGAGTCAAATTTTCCATGCATCCCTTTTGGTTCTCGCCTCTTATTCCACAACAAGACTTGATCTCTAACTTGGAATTCGCAGACCTTAGCTTTTTTATTAAAGAGTGCCTTCACTCGGTTTTGATGCTCCTTAATCTGATCCACTACCATGGCTCGATGCTCATTCAGCTCATTTAGACACATGATTCTTTTGTCAATTGAGCTCTTGAAGGTTGAGTCTTCGATTGCTTTAGTTAACTTGAGCGCTGGTAGTTTAAGGGTGATGGAGATTTTTGCATTCAATCCATATAGAAGCTAGAAAGGTGACATATTTATAGCCCTTTTGGGCGTTATCTTATCTTCCCATAAAGCATCATACAATGCTTTGTGCCATGTTCTCTAATTATCGTCCACCAATTTTTTGATAATAGTGACCAGGTTCTTGTTACTCGATTCTGCTTGGCCATTTCCTTGAAGAAAATAATCTGAAGTGTGGGATAGGGTAATCCCATAATAGAAACAAAATTGAGTAATTTTATGTGATGAAAAATAGGCCGCATTATCTATTATGATCTTTAGTGGGACCCCAAACCTGGAGATGATATTTTCTTTGAGAAAGATGCACACCACTTCAGATGTAGCATGCTTGGTTAGGATGGCCTCCACCCACTTAGTGAAGTAATCCATTGCCGTGAGGACATAATCATGTCTAGCACTTGAAGATGGGTTGACTACACCAATGAAGTCAATACCCTACTGCTAAAATGGTTCTTTGATTACTACCAGCTTGAGAAGTAAAACAGGCAGCTTAGGCTTTCCAACGAATTGCTGACACAATTTGCACTTACGCACCAACTTGTAGGCATCTTGGAACAGCATCAACCAATAATACCTTACTCCTAGAATTTTGTGCGATGTCACCGGTGCAGAAAAATGTCCTCTATAAGCTAAATTGTGGAAAGATTCTAAGAGTCTTTCTTGTTGTGCCTTGTTGACACATCAAAAAAATGCCCCGTCCAGGTTTCTCTTGTAAAGACCATTGTCCCAAAGGACATAACCAACTGCTTTTAACTTAACATTCCATTTTTATTTAAAAGAAAGATGAGTGGGACACTCACCATATGTCAAAAAATGAGCAATGTCAGAATACCACTCATCAGTAGTTGCAACAAAGAGGACCATAGGGATGTTTTTGATTAATACTTCTTCACTTTCTGCTTTACCTGAAATGTTGTTGGCGATCAACTAGCAAAGACCCTTTCCCCGTACGAGCTTGGTTGGTTTGATGTCTAGATCAAACTCTTAAGTCTTGGCAATCCAGTTACCTCTCTTTGTACCAAAATTTTGCTAAGTCAAAATGTATTTTACTGTTGTGTCTGGTATGAGAACTTTGGTGTGAGAGTTCAGGATATAAAACCTGAAGTGTTTAACCACTTTGACCACTATGTATGCATGCTTCTCTATAAGGGAATATTTTAGCTCATGATCTTTAAGTGGACAACTCATGAAAGAGATAAGAGATTCTACACCTTCTGGATTCTGTTGGACCAAAATGGCCGATAGTGTATGTTCAGAGGCATAACTATATATTTTGAAACTTTTAGTATAATCTGGACAAACCAAGACTGGTGCACAGGCGATTGATTTTTTAATTTCTTTAAACATAGATTTGCCTTCAGCAGTCCACCTAAATGTAGCATTGCCTTTCATCATGTTGACAATGTGACAGGTTTTCTTAGCAAACTCGTGAATAAACCTTCTTAGAAATTTCACCTTTTCAAAGAAAGAGTGAACTGCAGTCTTGCTGGTAGGAAGAGTACGTTCTTGGATGGACTTGACTCTCTTTGAATCAATTTTAATGCCTTCTCAGGACACAATGTGTCCGAGAAGTTTCTCTTCAGTTACTCTGAAAACAAATTTCTTTGGGTTTAAAGAAATACCATTTTGATGACAGCGTTCCAGTATCTTTTGCAAATGGTGAACATATTCAGAAAGATGTTTTGAGAACACTGTCAGATCATCCAGGTATACTACAATGAATTTTCCCATCTCATTTTTGAAAGTGAGATCCATCACCCTTTGAAATGTGGCACCTGTATTTATCAGACCAAAAGGCATTCTTTGATAAGCGAATGTGCCCCAAGGTGTGGTGAACGTTGTCTTGTGCTGATCTATTTTTTTGACTTCGACCTGACTGTACCCCAAAAAACCATCTAGCATTGATAGCATTTTTGAACTTGTTACCATCTGTAGAACTTGATCCATGATAGGAAGGGGGTAGTTATCTTTTAAAGACAACTGATTTAAGTTTTTGAAATCCACACAGATTTGAATTTTGCCATTCTTCTTTTTGACAGGCACTATATTGGCAATCCATGTTGAGTGATGGATTGGGAAAATTATTTGAGTGTCAAGCATCTTTTGTATCTCAACTAAAATGGTACCTGAGATTTTTGGGTTATATTGCCTAGATTTTTGCTTGTAAAGTACAGAGTTGGCCTTCAGAGGAATGTTGTGGCGAATGTCATTTGGCCTGAGTGATTTTAGATCATCATAAGAATAGGCCAATACATCTATGTATTGGCGAAGTAAACTAGCAAGCTTAAATCTCTCTTTGAGAGTGCAGCATTTTTCAATGTTTACCATTTTAAGATCTTGCTTGGTTCCCAAGTTTACCTGATCAGAATCTTGAGAGGATTTTGAATCCGTTCGCTGTTGCTTAATAAACCTGCCATGGTTATCAAATAACTCCTCTAGTGAAACTAGGCTTTTGGAAATCTTATTCCCCTTAAGCTATAGGAAATCCTCGCCTGTATTCATATTTGAGTCAGGAGTTACTTCACATTCTTAGAGTTCACTACCTTCAAAACGCAATTGTTCAAAACTATCCTTTTACTCTAAGAAGGTGATGATTTGATCATCATTGTTAAATACCTACCAATGGCTGGCATTATCAGGTACACTTAGCCGAAAGACCAGCTCAATAGTGTACTTGTCTCCCTTAAAGTCTGGGTGAGAGACTAAGAGGGTAGCAGAGATGGCCAATGCATCCGCTCGGTCATTAAATTCTCTTGAAACGGTGGAGATGTTGAAAGCATCAAAATTTTCAATCTGATCCCAGACCAAATTGCAATAATGGCACAACTTTTCATTTTTCATCTGATAAAGGTTCCTCACTTGGCAGACTATCAACTCAGCGTCCCCTTTAGCATGGAGTAACTTAATGCCTTTTTCTTTGGCAACCTGTAGTCCGAGCAAAAGGGACTCATACTCAGTCATATTGTTGGTGTTGTTAAACTGTAATTTGTAGGATAGAGGAATAATGTCTCCCTAAGGAGACACCAACATAACCTCAGCTCCCGAAATGGTAAAAGAGCAGCTGCCATCAAATTCTAAGGTCCATACCTCATTAGACGCTGCCTTTTCTTTGAAAACTCCTTCATTTGGGGGAAGAGGTTTTTCTACGTATTCATTTTGATTTGCTGATTTTCCTACTGTGTCAGCTGAACACAATCTCAAGTCATCACCCGTAAGAGTTTCATTAGATGTCCCATGGAACTCATCCATAGATAAGAAGTAGTTTCCCATGCCTAAGGACTCAAATAAAATTTGAGCTTCCGGTGCTGACGATCGGGTAACTACATACCTTGCTTCTTTTTCAAGAAGCAACTTCTTCATGATACCTTGGATTGGGATTCTTTCTTCCAACAAGTCCATACTTAGCTCACCTCCAACATCTTTGCAAAAATTTTGCCCAAATAGGATGCCGTAAGATGTTGGAACATCGGCCACTAAAACTGTCATTTTTATCTGCTTCTCTGGAAAAGCCGCAAAGGCATATTAAGCGTCTTTTATTTGACCAAGGAGGGGAACTTGCTTATTTTCCATTGAAAAACACCTCCCAAAAGTTTTGGTCAAAGTCAAGCCAAGAGAATCTGCCACCTTGGCGGGCATGACGTTATCTGAGGCTCCAGACTTTATAATGCAATTACTCAGTTTATAACCATTTATAAGTAGGGAAACATAGAAAGGTTCTATTTTCTCAAGAGCAATAGGAGGAGTCACAACAAGATTATTTTGGGTCAGTTTATCTTTAAGGGGATCATGAACGGCTTTCAAAGAATCTTGTCCTACAGGGATTGCTTTGTTTTTAACATATTCTGCTAACCTATCAAATTGTTCTGGGTTAGCCCTCAAATATTCAACCTCTGTCATTTGAATTTTAGTTTTTCTAGCATGATCAATTATATCAAATAATTGAAAAAAACTTGAGATAGAGAAAGAGAGTCCGTCATCTGGAATTTTAGTAGGCACGACATGGTCTGAGCAACAAAAGTGGAAGGGATGGCGTGGTTGGAGGAACTTACTTTTTTATGAATCACCTAATCTTTTGATTGTGGACGTAATGGAGTCCCATGTTTAGCGATGGAAACCACTAGCTGGGGATCCTCCTCTACCTTTCCTTTGTTAGTTTGGGACGCTGACTAATTTTGAGATATAGTGAAAATAGCATAAGATCCATCCAAACCCTCCCTTTTACTTCTAGCTTCGTCTTGGTAATCCAAGAAACTGATATTGGAGTCACCAGCTAATTCTTCTTCCTGCTCATCAAAGAGATTAGCATCTTCTTTTTGGTCCAATTGAGGTTGAAAAGAATAGTCGTGTTCAGCCTCTAGGTAGCTGACCATTGAATTGGCAGGTGCTGCTTCAATGGCCAATTTCCCTAGAGGGGGAGGTAGGCAATGATTTGATTGCCCTTGGTTCTGAGTAGCATTGCCTTGATATTGTTGATTCTAGATTGTTTTCCTGGGCATATCTCGATAGGTAGGAGCAGATGTACCTTGGGTTATTTGCCTCTTCAAAGTTATTAGTTCATTTGTCAATTTCTGCACCATAGGATCTGTAGTGCTTGAAGAAGAACTTTCAGCAGATGAAGAGAATTTATTTTTACTAGGGTCTTTTTTGATCTTACCTACTAGAATAAGATCATCTTCAATCTCAGTAGCCAAATCTTGAGCCAAAGCTAGATCCATAGGGCCAGCTCGTCTCAATAGGAAACTTACTTCGGGAAGCTGAGAGTTGATGAATTAGCATTTGAGATTCTCAGGTGTGAGCTGAGCAACAGTTGGGATCCAGTTTCTCAACTTATTGAATTTAGCTATGAAATCCCTCATGGGTTCCTAGGATTCTTTTTTATCTATGTTAGTTGAGCTAACAAAGCATGCACATCTTTAGCAGGTTTAAATTTGGCTTCAAACTTGGATTTGAGTGTATCCCAGTCAGTTATTGACCCGGCCTGTAGGTGATAGAACCAATCTGTGGTAGCTCCTTGTAGGGTTTCCACAAAAATCCTCACTGGTACATCTTCAAATTTGACACCGATTATGCCACATGATATGGAGAAAGCGGCAATATGCTCCTCGGGATGAACCTTCCCATCACCAAAAAACTTAGAAATTTTTTTTCTAGAACTACGAGGTAGTTCATGCAAAGGTGCAATCAAATTGAGAGGACCAAAAGAATTTTCCCATGGACCTTGAGCCATAATGATAAAAGAATTAAATGGTGGGATAACAAACCTTGGTGGGGTATTTATAGGCAGGGCACAATTGATGGTAGGAAAAGAAGCTCTTCCTTGCGAGGGTGATCCGATAAGGTCAGGAAGAAGACTTTTAGATCATTAGAGGAAAGGTGGTGGAGGAAACAGATCAAAGTTACTCTGCTACACCAACTCAAACACGGGGTCAAAAACACCCTTATATCTCTAGCCTCTGGTGTAGCGTGAAGTTGCTAGGTTTCAAAATGGAAAAGGGACTAAAACTGCTCCAAGTTGAAGCTTGAGGCCTCAAAGTGTAGGTTCAATCCCCAAGGGAGTCACTAAAAAACTGTTGGGTGAATATTTTGTGGTCAACTAACTGAAGACAAAATGGGTATATTAACCACAGCATAGGGAGATTTACACCACAAAAAATATGGGTTTACCAGATCTGGATGAAGTAAATCTCTCCTCTCATCAAGGGGAGGTTCCCTATAAATATTTATGCATTGGATATATGTATATAATTAAGTAGAAAATAACACATGGGATGGTATAACAGCATCTACCTCTCTTTTTTTAGAGGTAATGTATGAAGAACAAAAGAGAGACCTCCTGATCCTTAGCTAACAGCACTCCTCTTCTTTCAAGAATGGTATTAAATAGGAAGTAGAAGATCACCTGAAGTAACAAAGTCTACAAGAACAATTACGCAAGCACAAAGTCTTTCGTAGTCTTCTTCACCGATCTTGAACAGACGTAGCCGTAGAGTGAAATAAAGCGCAAAGTCTTCGCATAAAACTACAAAAGATGACTAAATCTCAAAGATAAAAGTAGCTCAAAGTCTATCCTCTACCTTTTAGAAGCATTCTCAGATAATATTAATACACCCACTTTGCTTATTAAATTAGATAAACAAGAGATCACCAGAAAAGAGAACATAAGAAACTGTTTCTAGACAACACAGATAACTTCAACACAAAGTCTGAAATAAACTTGCTTCTCATTCATTCAACAAAATATGATTTACAAGTTTGAGCACAAAGTCTTAAAAATTACTTCAACTTTAGTAGAGTGTTTGCTCTTAATTTTTCCAAGCCATATACAAATGAGGTCTCCACTATATATAGGGAGAAAATCCTCAAAAACTAAAAAATAATAAAATACAAAAATATCTTGGTCAAAGATGACTCATCTTTGACTTTGAGATTTTTTTCTGAAATATTTACATGTAATTACATTTTACAAAATTGCATGCACTTTTCACAAAACAAAAGTGCATAAGGAAAGAAGAAGAAAGAAAGAGAAAAATTCAGTTCTTGCTACCAGATTTCTTCAGATGAGCATCATACATAGTAATGGATGCCTGAATTCCTATGCTGTCTAGCGCAACTGTGTTATTGAAGATGATTTTGGCTCTGATTAATGTGTCTTTCAATGTTGTGATGGCCTTAGCATGACCAGTTAACCTAGATTTTAGATTTTCCAAAGTTAACTGAGTGTCTAGAATATTATCCATAGAAGACATTGAGAAGGATTTATCTTCAAAATCTCTTCGAATCATCTCTTTGAAACTGTGGATCATTTCTCCTGCTGGGAGGAATTGATTTTCCTTGGAGGTTAGGTTACAGGGCACTTCTTCTAGTTTATTGAGCAGACTTACATCGCTCTTCTCACAGCATCTCTGAAAGCTTTGAGATCCTCAATTAAATCTTTGAGTACCTGGATCCTAAAAGTTAGCGACTCCTTGATCTCAACATAAGAGTCCTTGTTGGAGATGACACCGATAGATATCAAGGTGCTTTTCTTCAGATCCTTCATCTCCTTCTATTTGGTAAGATATTTTTTTGAACTACTAATTTCTTGAGAGATAAGAGAGACAAAGTCATCTAACTCTACCCTTAATTTCTTCATCTTGTCCATTTTTTTTGCAACCTCTGATAGCAAGGAAACTCCCTGAGTATGTATTTTTTCAACATAGTCCTCCAAGATTTTTCCCTTCAAGTAAGTCTTCTCTGCCTTTTGGATGACAAGGTCATCTACAGAGAAGGCCTCTAGAGTTGCCACTTCAGGGGGAAGAGTGAACCTTCTTATTACTACCGTTAGCCTGCTTTGTCTTGCCCTTGTAATAATCTTTCATCTCCTTTTCTCAGTCGAATTTCTGGACCATGATGTCTATAGCAGACTCAAGGTCACTTTTCGCATCTTCTTGAGTAACTTTTCCAAGTTCAACATGAGAGATGGAATAGCTGCTCATTTTAAAACCCTCAAGGGTTGCGTCCTATGGAGGCTTAGCAATTTCCAAAAAAAATTGTCCTTTTTCTTCGACCAATTTGGAGAGGATCTTTGGCCTCTTCGGAGCCTTGGCATTCACCGGCACTATTTTGCCAAAGTCGAAGTCATCTGGAGAAATGTCCAACTTCTTTCTTTTGGGGGTGAATGCTGACATCCAGGGTGGGAGAGAAGTACCTATTGTGGCAATGGTTGTCTCAGCTGGTGTTACTGTGGCAGCTTCTACACTGCTAGTGGTAACAGTAGTCGTAGTAGGAGTAATAGGCAAAATTGTACCAACTACTAATTTTGGCTCTTGGGAAAAACTTTCCCCTAGATTGAAAGAGGGAGAAGACAAACTTGGGATGGACCCAGAGGAGCGATGAAAACCTCCAAAAGCGCCCTGAGAATCACCAAATATGACTCTAGAAGGAGAGGCGGCTCCAAAAGAGGGAACACTAATCAGAGAGATAGGAGAAGAGGGTGCCATAGAAGACTAAGGTGGAGAAGGAGAGATGCTCTTGAGTGGTTTTGCTTCTTTTTGTGAAGGTAAAGATTCAGTGCTTAGCTGTCCTGTTGGTCGATCATCTGTTTTCATTAGCTGAGTTGCCTGTGTCTAAGGGCTCTGTTCTTCAGTTCCTTTAGCTACCGCTTCAGGCTCTTCAGTAGTCTTTGATTTCTTAGACATAAAGATGATTTTAGGCTTATGAGGCCTAGAAGGGGAAGGTGCATCACCTTTATTTTTGGTTCTATTCTCAGCCTTCTTTTTCATCTTTGCTTGGTACTCAGCCTCTGATTCTATGATAAATTCTTTCAATTTGATTCCTCTGACTGCTAACCAATCATTAGTGTTAGCTAATATTGGTTCAAATTTTTTTCTCAAAGAAGTTAGTTCCTTCTGAGACCACTGAGTTGGAGGAAGAGGGGAGCCAGCAACTTTTTCAGCTAGGTATTTTCTATTGATGATGTTCCCGTTGTCGGCTAGATTGGGGGGGATCTTGCAAGCCCCAGATATTCAGTCTAGTCTAGGGTCAACCTGTAATAATCCATCTTTCTGATCTCTTCAGCCATCCTCAGGTCGATCCAGATATCTTCAATCATGGGCTCATGGAACTGAGTTTTTTGCCTGATTTTGTCCTTGACTCCCCTGTAGTCAAATTTATCTCTTCTTTTGAACTACTTTTGGGTGACCATCTGCATTTTTGTTTCCATGACTTTGGCTTTGGCTGCTGTTGCAATGGAATACCTGCCAATTTTGATTGGAAACTTAAAACTTGGTTTCTTCAGCTTCATTTGTCTGGTATGCATGACAATCAGTTGTCGGCAAAGTTCCATTAATACCAACCTATCTGAAGGGAATCTGGGGAGCATATAGGGGTAGCCTTGGAAAAAGGCAATCCAAAGATAGCAGAAGGTGGGAAATTGGAGGAACATGCAGCCGTAGTTATTGACCACTATCCAAGCCTCGTCTGATACTCTCTTCTGCTCAAGTTGAGGGTCCAAGAGACATAGAAATGCAGTGAAGAAGGCATCATTTATCCTTTTGAAATGATGGGTTGACCCTTTTAGTGTCAACTGGGGATAAAATGAGTATATTGGGGTTGTCTTTCTATCCCCTTCAGTTGTCAAACCTGAAAAAGTTTGCATTACGGTAGTTATGTACACAAGGTATGAAGAGTAGTCTGTACCTTGGTTAGCTACTCATGGAGAGCATTGCTGATCTGCTCTCCCCAAAAGATAACCTACTTGCCTTGGAGGATGATTTTAATGAATGGGTACATCCATTCATGGAACAGTGAGGAAGACGGGAGGCCTCAAACTCTACTGAGAAGGGTAATCAAGTCACCAACTTTCTTGATGAAGTCACTCTTTGGAAAGTTCTGTGGCCATTTGGATAGGTTGGTCCTGGGGGTCTTCAGCCATTTGCAGTTCATCACTTTCTTTGCCCTCTCGGGGTCTTTGTCGTATTCCTTCTAGGCATCCACAAAGTCGATCTTGGTCACTTCAGTGGCTGGAGGGCACATGAAGACTTTGTCAATGAATTTGTGATCCAATTGAATCACCACATTGCCACTGGCGTCTAAGACCGATCTGGTCTCTTTGTTATAGAAGTGGGCACATTTAAGGACAAACTCTGTATGATGTGATGCCACTAGAAAAGTGGCCACCAGGTGGATGTTACTCCTGATGATCCTCTTTATCTCGGTGCTTGGGTTCGTCGCCTTCATTTAGGTTATGAACTCGGCCATGTCCACATGGCCAATTTCAGTGTCTTGAATGTCGTCGACATTTGAGGAGACTGAAGTGAGTGGGAAGATGCCCTGGTATTTATACTTCATGGTCTTTGCCTTTTTTAGAGATGCTTCAGACATGGGAATTGGCTTTGATCGGACAGGTGTCGATGAGCAAGAGTTCTCTGAAGGTACTATAGACATGATCACGAAATTAGGGGAGAGTGGACGAATTGGGAAAAATGTATTTTAAGTGATCTTGGTCAATGGAGGTCACTTAAAAAGGTCAGGTCAAAAAAAGGGGTAGAAAATGAGGAAGAAAGGGAAAGAAAGGGAAAGGATGAAAAATCTTGTGGAGTTGGAAAAAGTTCAAAGGAAGATGCACGGGTAACAAAATTCACCGCCCCTACATCCAGAAGTAAAAGAGTGTAAAGACGGTGAAATTTGTTGCCCCTACAGGGATGGCCTGCACAGGCGGTAAATTTCACCACCCTTGCGAGACAATAGGGGAGAAGGTAGGGGCAAAAAAAATGGCTGCCCCTATAGTTTGGAAAAGTGAGAGTAGGGGCGGCAAAAATCACCACCCCTGCACACTGAACATGCTTCGGCGGTGAATTTCACCACCCATGCGTGTCTGGTAAAGAGCGTGCACGGGCAGTGAAATTCACCGCTCTTGCATGAAGGAGTGAGTGCAGGTGGAAAAATTTGCTGCCCACAAAAGTGAAGATCGAGGGGGAAAGCTGTGACGCAGGGGCAACAGAAATCGCTGCCCTTGTGGGTTTTGGAAAAAAACTCGAGGGGGGTACGGGCGATGAAATTGTCGCTCGTGCGGGATCGATCAAGACTGCGGGCAATGGAGAGGGACGACATTTTTAGCCATCCCCAGCAGGTAAAAAGCCTCCACAACATCCTAAAGATGATTAAAAAACTAAGGAAGAACAAGAAAAATAAATGCAAAAAACAAGACCCACCTGGAAAGCCGCGCGCGCCACAAGCTCGAATCTGCAAAAATATGCTTCAAATCACTCATCAAATGGTCTAAATGCAAAAGGCAGGAGGAGAGGAGGAAGCAATGAGAAGAAATGAGATTCAAATCGGTTTATATGTGGTGAAAAACAACCCCAACAACCCATTGTATGTGGCAATAAATGCCATGCACAGAAACAGAGGCATGTTTAGGCGACAAAATTTCCTGCCCTTGCATGTTTCGGTGAGTTTAAACGTAGGGACGGAAAAATTTTCTGCCCTTACAAGAAAAAAGTAGGGGCAGCAAAATTTTCCGCCCTTGCATTACAAAGGTCAACAATGCACTGGTGGCAAAATTTGCTGCCCGTGCATGAAAATGGAAGAAAAGACCAACTCTGGAAGAGTCAGTCTGGGGGAGGGATTCTTGGTTGCAACGAGATCGTAACAACTCTCACTTTCCTAGGCCAAGATGAGAACGAACTCAAAATGCGTCTCAAAAACAAACTTAGAGAGACAAAAGATGAAACAGACAAGTTTTGTAGGGGGTTGTTCCAAAAATGGGTTAAGCTGATTTTGGAAACAACATACCACATAGGATAACCCATATGGTTTTCAAATCAAAAACCTCTCATATATCCAAGAAGTCATCAAAATAATTGGCCATATGGTCTTCTACCCTATGGATAATATCCCATAAATATCATACATAAGCTGGAACTAGATGATAGAAGCTAAATTATAGATTGTTCCCTACTCTAAAATGGATTGGCATAAGGCTATCATATACATCAGTACCTTGCCATCTAAATTGTGACACATTACTCATTCTATCACAAGTCCTATAACTACCTTTTAGATATCTAGAATCTGAGTTTTATATATGTTTAAAAAGTTAAATCTAAGCCCAAGATATATCTTATCTGAGCCCATTGCCCACAAGGTTAAGATTTTCCTATCCTCTTATCTAGTTGCTACTCCCGTAAGCACCAATTTCCTCTTATCGTAAGTCCAAGAATTACATGAACATCTTCTTGGGTGATACCCACCTCAATGGTATCCCCATCCACCTCTAATCTAAATATGTTATTCAATCATTTCCTATCTCCCAATAACATGACTATCAGATCAAAACTCAATGGGACTTGACATATATCCAAATCCATCCTAAACCTAGCGTAACCAACCTAGATTGGTCCTCAACTATCAATCACTCCAAAAGGTTTGGGAGCCATGTTACATCCACCAATCTCCAAAATCTTAGATGTTCCTACAACCATAAAACAAAAAAATTATATTAGACCTCCATGTCACTTATAATTTAAAAACATTCTAATTTACCTTGATCTATATATTTTTAACCAATTTAACCTATTTTTAGCCTATTTGGCCATTTTAGTACTCAATAAAGCATTCTAAGCCTTACTAATACTCTTTCAACATCTTTCATGTATTTTCATACTATTCTAATCACTTAGTTAAACATTAGGCTAAGCAAATTTTCCTCATTTTGACTAGGTTGACTTAATAAACTAAGTCAACCCTTTACTTTTCCCCCTCTTAGTGCTAAGTTGGTAGAGTGGATTACTCTACTAAGTTGACAATGAGGTACTAAATTGGCAACATGTGAAACAAACTAAGTCAGCACATGCCTACTAAGTCGGCAATATGGATTCCACATTTTCAAAAAACTAGGTTGACTAGGTCAACCTAGTTGGTTCTAATTACTAACCCCTTTCCTTGTTTGTAATAATTACCTTTAGAAATTATTACTCTAATTCCTTTCAAAACCTTTCCCCTTTTAGTTTCTACTACCCTTAGCAACTTTCTTGAATTTGTTTCAGTCTCTATAAATGGTCTAATTTGTAAATTTTTATAAAACACTTAATTTCAATGAAATATTCAAAAATAAATTTAAACTTCTCAGTGACTTACCTGTGTTGCACCCACTGTGGTCATTGGCCATCCCTCTCATCTCGGCTATCATCTCCTTACCATCCTAGCTCTATTTCTTTTTGTTTAGTCTCTCAGAGGTCTATTTTTCTCTCAAAACAAGTCAAACAATAAGCAAATGACTTCCCTTTCATCCTATTTAAAATTAGTTTTTACAATTCTTTACCTTTCAAACATTTACCATCAGATTCCTTGTTTTGCTCATATCTTTATTTTTAATAACCTATTTTTTGAATCATCAAATGTTATGGAATCATGATATCGTAGAGAATATTTTCCACTACTATATGCCTATATTCCAAAATAATTAATTTTTTTCACTATTTTTTACACTAATCTCTATAGGTTCATCTAATGTTCTTTGCATTGGATGCATCACTTTTCTCATAGTCTCCTTATTTATCTACAAAACTAAGGTAAGTAAAGGTATCTTTTTTTTTCAGTTTTGTCCTTTAATTTATCTTATTTTCTCCTTACTACATTTTACTTAGCGTCAACATTATGTGTTATCATGTTTTGTTCCTAAAGCACCATCCTATGTTACACTCACATGACACGTGATGATATTCAAGTGGGGCATATGTATACACATAATATATTAAAACTTTTATCATTTATTAATGCTCTCTATCTTGTAGGAACCCATTGAGTCTTAATATCTCTTCGTGCACACCTTAAGGGCTACATTAGAAATGGGGTGGGCAAACCATTAGTGCTTCACATGATTGTTGTCACTTTTTCCACTTATTATGTACACACTTGTCTCATAAACATAATATCTCTAAGCTTGTTCTTCTCTATTTCACACTCCTCAATCATTTCCTACCTTTTGTTCCCTTTTTCCTATCCTTAAGCCCCTTTTAATTTTTCGATGGGTTCATCTTCAATGGTAAGTATTCCTAACTTTGTTCATCCTTTGTACGAGTAGATAAATATGCATTTTTACTTATCTTCCATGCATTAGAATTATGTATACATTGATTTGAGTATATGTCTCTTATGCATGTTTATTTTTTGTTGTTTCTTACATCCACTTTGTGCCACAAGATTTAGTGAGCACCAGATTAGGCTTTATTTTACTTATTATTTTAGTGAATATAAAACATAGGGGTTAGTTAGGGTTACATGATTGTGCTTAGCTGGAGGCTTTGAAACCATCTCTGACATGGTTTATTTTGATAATAAATCCCCTAATTGGGTATAGCAGATCCATATATTGATCATGTTTCTAATTATCTAATGTATCCCCAATTAGAAGTGTACGTATGATCTATATTCTCTAAGTTAGGATTGATTTATAAACATGATGCATTTCTAATTACATATACTAACTATTTTTGTGTGTGTAGGGTTCTATCCACTTTCTCTATCATCCTCTGACATCTCTATCTACATCACCCTCTCTAATGATGGTCTCCCTCCATCACGCTCTAAGGGATGGGTTCTCCTTCATGAACCTCACAACAAGCAAGTAGTTAGACCATCTCATCATGATATACATACGTCATAAAATGTAACTAAAATAACAAATCAACATGTTCATAATGTAAACACATACCCTACATCCAACTCACAATAATTTAAACATGTAACCTAAGCAATATCCTACTATTACATAATAGCATATATCTCAAGCTTAGTTAAAATTAACCAAATCCAAATTTGTCAACTATAATTATCCATGAATAATCAAATAGTTTGCTTGGTAAGGAATCAAAATGTAACATACTTCCCCCTAAAGCTATTCATCATTCCAAATGATTCTTATCAAACATGATTTCTAAATTAAAAACATTATTCAACAGAGGAATAACATAATATAAAATATCAAATCAAGCAAATAAATATAAAATTCACCTGTAAATATCATCATTATTCTTTTAAGTGGAACTATTCTTAGAATATTGGTCACACAAGACCCTACTCTGTGACATCTCCCTATTATGAAATTAAAGTTTGTGAGTGTCACTCACACTTATTGGTTCTATCATGAACACCCCAAAGTCCAGAACCAACAAGACAAGGTTATATACTACAGGACTGACCACTCCTAATACCATGAAGGGTCCCACATATATCAATGAAATTTTCACTAACTTTCTTAAAACACTTGAGATCACCATAAAATCCAAAAACAAATGGCTAGGGAGAGTTACACAAAACCTTCCATCCCCCCTGCACATCTCTCTAACTTAGAGATTGTTTTTTTGCATTTTAGAGAAAAATATTTAGGGAGCCTGGTAACAAGTTAATACTATCACCATTCCACGTAGCTTCAGGTAAGTATAACATGTCAATATTGTCTAACTCCATGTAGCTTCTAGACAAGTATGACAATGAATAGGAACTAAATATTGCAATCCTCTCAGAAGATTACAATGATGTCAAAGGAAAGTGAACAATCTCTAGTATATGAATGAGCACCAACTCAAAATACAAAGTTCACAAGCACCAACTTTCAAGAGCACCAACCCCTTAAAAATATTTTTGAGCACCAACCCACAGAAGCACCAAACCCTCTTGTGTATAAAATACAAATATCTCTCAATGTTGCTTACTTAACAAATGATAGAACTCTACAATATCTCCTGCTTTTCTCTCTTTGAAAACAAATATAAACCATACACTCTCTTACTTATTAAAAATATCTTCTCAAGCCTTTATTTATATATTTCAAAATGATCTTTGGTATTCACCCTTTGTGACCCTTCAATCCTCATGGAAAATGGCACCAAACTTGCATGACCCTTCATATCCTTACATTTGAAAAGTCATATGGTGACCCTTCATAAGCAAAAGCATCCTTTCTTCTTTTGTCTTTATCTTGGTGAATTTTCATATTCCTCAAATTCTCCCTTAATAGAAAAATGTGCCATACCTCTTTTGTCTTCACATGGTGACTCTTGGAATTCCTCAAGATGACTCTTCATGAGAAAATGCATCACATTCCTCTTTCATCTTTTATCCCATGACTCTTTGACTTCTCCATGGGCCCTATTTTGACTTATATGCAACTAAAAATATATTCATTAATATTAAATAAAGATTAACACATATTAGCCAAGATATTAATATTAAAAACACCATTAAATGTAATAGGACCTTTATCACCAAAAATGCTAGACCTTTGACATCAATGACAATATTTCCAATAATCTCCCCCTTTGTCATTGATGGCAACCTCAAACTGAAACTACCTCATCCTCAAACCTACACAAACTACCATTTGAAAAATATATAATAAATCCCTTTTATTATAGCAACCTGTACCTGTTCCTTATACCTATTTTTGCACCTATACATGTACCTATTATTCTCCCCCTTTGACATCAATGAAAAAGGGCCTACCTGGAGCTAACACTTAGTTCCCCCTCAACTGATATTGAACCTCAATGGTAGGAAGTAAAATAAATTACTCCCAACTTCTCTCATAGATACTCAAATGTGTCTTTTGGTAGTGCCTTTATGAAAATATCTATAATCTACTCTATAGTATTGATATACTCCATCTTAACATGTTAATCTGCAACCTACTCTCTCAAGAAGTGATATTTAATGAAAATATGTTTTGTTCTTGAATGCATCACTAGATTATGTGAAATATTAATAGCACTTGTGTTATCACAAAAAATAGAAATAGGTTCATCATACTTTACCTTGATAACTTCTAAAGTTTACTTCATCTAAAGCACTTGAGTACAACACAATACCACTACAATATATTCTAATTCAGTTGTAGAAAGTGATATTAAATTCTTTTTCTTGTTTAGCCATGATACTAAGCTATCACCAAGGAAGAAATCTCTTCCACTTGTACTCTTTCTATCATCCAAGTACCCTGCCCAATCTAAATCTATATAAGTAACCAAAGTGAAATCTCTACCTATGGGATACCATAATCCATAATCCAATGTCCCCTTGATATATCTGAATATTCTCTTCACCAACTGAACATGACTATCTTTAGGAGCTAACTGATATCTTGCAACCATACCTACTACATGCATAATGGTTATCCTCGATATTGTCAACTATAAAAGACTACCAATCATAGATCTATACAAAGATTGATCTGTAATAGGTGAATCTTCATCCTTTCTCACCTTATTTCTTGTACACATTAGTGTGCCAACTAGTGCACAATCTTCAAAACCAAATTTCTTCAATATTTCCTTAGCATATTTACTTTGAGATATGAAAATTCCTTTATCTGACTAAAATATTTGCAATCCTAAGAAAAATGACAATTCTCCAAGCATAGACATCTCAAATTCTTTTTGCATATTATTAGAATTTTTTTTTATCATTTTTTCAATATTTCCTCCGAAAATGATATCATCAAAATATACCACCATAATCAATTGATTCTCACCTTCTATTTTGATGTAGAGATTACTATCATCAAATCCTCTCTTGAAACCTTGATCCTATAGGTATTTATCAAGTCTTGCATACCAAGTTTTGGGAGTTTGTTTCAATCCATACAATGCTCTCTTCAATATGCATACATGGCTACTAATATTTTAGAGAATAAATCCCTCAGGCTACTCAATGTAGAGCTCTTTTTCTAGATTCCTGTTCAGTAAGGCAGATTTCATATCCATCTAAAACACTTTGAAATTTTTTAACACGTCATATTCAAAAAACATTCTAATAGCCTCTAACCTTGCCACTAATGCAAAAGTGTCTTCTAAATTTATTCCCTCAATCTGAGCACATCCTTTACATACTAATCTTGCTTTATTTCTGGTCACTTCTCCATTTTCATTCAACTTATTTCTATAAACCCATTTTGTTCTTATCACATTGTGATCTTTTGGTCTAGGCACTAATTCCCAAGTATCATTATTTTCTATCTGATTCAATTCTTCATCCATAGCCTTAACCCAATGCTTATCATGTCTAGCTTCTAAAAAAATTCTAGGCTGAATTTTGGATAACAAAGAGAAATTAACTTGCTCAGATTCACTTACCATCATTCTTCTAGTGTTAATTCTTTCATTTATGTCCCTGATGATGTCACTTTCATTATGATTTCTCTAAATATATTTTGATGGAGTTTTGGTGTCCTTTTTCTCCTCATCTTCATCCAATTCTTCAAAATCTCCCTCTTCAATGATTTTAGGAATGTCTACTAGATCACTGATTCTTTGTGTTCCATCTTCTTCTATCTTGACACTTGCATTTTCAAAAAATTTATTGGTTCTTTTATTATAACATTTATAACATTTAAATTTTCAAGAATAACCAAGAAATATACCTTCATTTGCTCTGGATTCAAACTTACCAACTTTTTCATCAGTTCTCTTTATGAAGCATCTGCTGCTAAAAACTCTAAAATAATCAACTATTATTGGTTTGTCTTTCCATAACTCATAAAGAGTCTTGTCATTATTGACTCTCAATAATTATTTATTCTAAATATGCACTATTATAGCAACTACCTCTCTCTAATATTTATCTGCTATCTTGGATTCATTTAGCATTGTCCTCGCCATCCCCTGAACTATTCTATTTTTTTATTTAACTACTCCATTTTGTTGTGAAGTTCTGGTTGTTGAATAATGTCTCTTTATTCCATGGTCTTCACAAAACTCAATAAATTTATCTAACATGAATTCTCCTCCTCGATCTGATCTTAGACACTTAATCTTTAAATTGGTTTCATTCTCAACTAATGCTTTGAATGATTTGAAATGTCTGAAAGCTTCTGATTATTTCTTTAAAAACATTACCCAAGTCATACATAAAAAATCATCAATAAGCAACATAAAATATTTCTCACCTTGAGTAATTTGAGTTCTCGTAGGTCCACATAGATCAATTTGAACAAGCTCTAGCATCTGAGTGGTCAAGTACTCTTTTGTTTTGAACTACCTTCTAGTCTGCTTCCCATGCTAATAAGGTTCACAAAGTGTGTTAGATGGATTTTTAATCTTTGGAATATTTATGACTGCTTGCTTCCTAATAATGTTGATAAGATTGTCAAAATTTATGTACCCCATTCTCCTGTGCCATAGCCAACTTTCTTCAATTTGACTCAAACAACATCTTTGACCTTTGATGTTTGATAGCATATACAAATTATTGTTTATTCTCTGAGCATCTGCAACCAACACATCTAAATATTTTCTTCTAATTTCACAACCTTCTACATAAAAATTTAGTGTGTGCCCCTGATCACACATTTTAATTACACTCAAAATATTATGCTTAAGACTTTATACATACAAAACATTCTCAGTTTTAGTTCTATCATTATCCAAACTTAGTGTGCCTTTTTCAGCAATTCTAGCAGTAGTATTCTCTATGAATTTCACTATACCACCATTGATCTTCTTCAAAGTTATAAAATTGATCTTATCTCCTATCATGTGCCTTGAACATCCACTATCAATGAACCATGGCTTTTCTTCATTTCTTGCATGTAAAGCTCTCTGCACTAACATAGATTTTTTAGGTTGGTTATTTTACCATGAACCTATCTGAACTTTCTTCTTGATGAATGGAGCCTTGCAACTCTGGTCCTTCTAACTTACTTAAACACACTTCTACAGTACCAAGCTATGTGTCCAAAGTTGTTTCACTTATAACATATTATGGCCTCTTCATTCAAGCCTAATAGAGGAGCAAAAGAGTTGTGACTTCTACTTGACTCTGTATGAATTTTTTTCTCCTTAATTTTGAAATTGTTAGCCCTTTTTTGACATTATATTTTATTATGACCATATCCATTATAATAAAAATAGTAACTATAAAAATAGGACCTATTTATGTATCTCTGACCTGATTACCTTTTGTCACTTTGTTTCCTCTAGGGTTCTTTGTTTGATATGTCCTTTGTATTCTTAACTTCTTCCCTTTTTTTTTTTTGTAAGAGCTTCAGCATAGCTCTTTTATTTTTTCTTATCTGTAAAAGTAGTGACCTCCTCTTTCTCTTTTTCAAATCTAATACCTATTTTATCTGACATTGATCTTTGATTTTCTAATATCTTATTCAACATATTAGTGTTATTCTAAAACTTTGAATCATTGGATGCTCTATCATTGATTGCTTTATTTGTTTTCTCAAGATCTACTTTTAAAGAAGCAATTTCAATAACATACCTTTCACATTCTTTACTTACTATTTTCAACTGTGCCATTATATCTTCTTCATTATTATTAGCTTCTTCAAAGTGTGCTTGTAGATCTTCAATTATTTCCTTTGACTCCTTGTCATTTTTCTCGATCTAGAGTATTAATCTTCGATTCTTCTTTTCAAGAGCTTTTAACTCTTCTAAGGCATAAATGAGTTCTCCTTCTAGATTCATCTTGTTCATCTTCTTGATCACCTGTACTTTTGCTTGAAAATTCATCTTCATGTATGGCCATGAATAAAATCTCTTCTTCTTCTGAATCACTGACTCCACTATCTTCGACTGACCTAGGATCTTTAGAATACAAACTCTTCTTCTCGAATCCCTTCTTGAATTTACCTTTGAAATTATTCTTGTATGTAGACTTTCCTTCTTCATTGTCATCATTACCCTTATTTGGGCATTTAACTACAAAATTTTCAATCTTTCCACAACTAAACCATTTAAAAGGTAATTTTTCTTGATATTTACATGTGCCCTTTTTTTCCTTGCGAATGAATAGAGATCCATTGTCATATTCATCATCACTAGAACTATCACTTAAATTTTGAATTTTAGCCTTCTCTTTCTTTGATGTCTTGAAAGTAGCTTCTCTCTTTGAGGGTTTATCTTGTTCAATCTGCATCTCATATGCTATAAGAATACCATGAAGCTCATCCATCTTTAGCTTGGCTAAATTCTTTATCTCTTCAATTGCCAAAAATTTTGCATCTTATCTCAAGAGTAGAGATCTCAAAATTTTTTGAACCACAATTGATTCTTCTAAATTTTCTCTAAGACCTTGAATCTGATTAACTATTTGATCAACTCGAATAATATAACTTGCTATATTTTCTTCTTCTTCCATCTTCAAACTCTTAAACTATCTTCTGAAAGTCTGAAGCTTAGCTTGCTGAACCTTTCCATCATTTTTGTAAATATTCTCAAGTTTTATCCAAGTTTCATGAGAATATTTACATTGCATAACTTTAACAAATTCTGATTCACATAAACTACATAAAATAGTATTTAAATTTTTAGCATTATTTTCACTTTCCTTCTTTTTATCAATGTAGTTACAAGTGTCTATGGCTCTTCATATTCCTCCACCACTGCTTGCCATATGTCAAATCCAAGGGCCATCAAATAAGTCTTCATCCTTATGCTCCAAAAAACATAATTCATCCCATCAAACAAAGGTGCCTTACTTGTATGAAATCCTTCATGTGATCCAGCCATCATGTTTTCTTGATCTACCTTTAAGCTATAAAATTTTTTTAAGAAGAACCTACTCTGATACCAATTGTTAAGCATAAAATATACTGAGATGGGGGTGAATCAGTATATTATATATCTTTTTACTTAATCTTATTTATTTTCTTTAACCACTTAATCACACATCTAAGATATGTAATAAAATTGAAACAATAATTTGCACCACACATAAGAGAGAGAGAGAGAGAGAGAGAGAGAGAGAGAATATTTTTATGTGGAAACACAAAGTGGTAAAAACCATGGAGAACAATCTCAAGTATATGAATGAGCACCAACTCAAAATACAAAGTTCACAAGCACTAACTTGCAGGAGCACCAACCCCTTTGCCAATCACCAACACAAAAACTATCTGTGAGCACCAACCCCTTGTAAAGATTTCTGAGAACCAACCCATAGGAGCACCTACCCCTGTTGTGTATAAAACATAACTATCTCTCAATGTTGCGTACTCAACAAATGATAGAACTCTACAATATCTCCTACTTTTCTCTCTTTGAAAACAAATACAAACCATGCACTCTCTTACGTATTACAAATGGCTTCTCAAGCCTTTATTTATAGCTTTTCAAATGACCTTTGGCATTCACCCTTTGTGACCCTTCAATCCTCATAGAAAATGTCACCAAACTTGCATGACCCTTTGTATCCTTGCATTTGAAAAGTCATATGGTGACCCTTCATAAGCAAAATCATTCTTTCCTCTTTTGTCTTTATCTTGGTGACTTTTCCTATTCCTCAAAATGTCCCTTCATGGAAAAATGAACCATACCTCTTTTATCTTCACATGGTGACTCTTGGAATTCCTCAAGATGACTCTTCATGAGAAAATGCATCCCATTCTTCTTTCCCCTTTTAACCCATGACTCTTTAACTTCTCCATGGGCCCTCTTTTGACTTATATTCAACCAAAAATATATTCATTAATATTAAATAAATACTATCACACATTAGCCAAGATATGAATACTAAAAACACCATTAAATGCAATGGGTCCTTTATCACCAAAAATTTTAGACCTTTGACATCAATGACAATATTTCCAACATATTCTTCATCAAAGTCTTTGTCACTTATTTTTTTTAACCATGCATGTGTCCTACATAATGCTAGAAAATAAACCACAACTCATATATTTCCTATAGCATATGCAATAATAGCTAAATACATGTGCTAGAAAAAAATATATACATGGATTCACAACCACAACCATAATACAAACACATAAAATCAACATCCAACAACCAAAATGATATATATATATATATATATATATATATATATATATATATATATATATATATCATGTGATTTTTTATATAAATTAAAAAAATATACATCAGTCCATCTCTATGGTTGGGTTCTATCCTATCTATCTTGTGGCCTATCCATGTTGCCCATAACCTCAGATAATCCCCTCTAAATATTATGCTATAAAGTGGTTGTCTAACATCTCAAACCTATCACCTATCCCTGTAGGTTGGCCATCTAAGCCTGCACCTATGTGAGTTGGGTCATGGTATCCATATGCATGGCTCTCTCTTGAGCCAAGGCCTATCATGCCTATACGTCTCCCACTTCCACCCTACTGGTGGTTATGGCTCCTCACTACATGCCTATACTCACCTTGTAGTCTCTCCTACCAATATGAACCATCTCCCTAGGGTAGATACTATCACAAGATCTTCTAGTGTTTTAGGGTCATATGGTGCCAGCACCTCATCAAAGATATCATGGAGTACTCCCATCACCTAGGATCCCCATCTGGTCTCCTCCTCCATAAGATCTACAAATTTTAAACTAGATAGATATTAGATCATAGATATATCTCAAAAATATCTATAATCTATCTCAAATAACTTAATCTAATTTCAAACCATATATTATTACCTATCTGAGTGTTGCCTACTACCGTCTCCCCATCTACATGATTGTCAAGCATAGTCTCTCCATCATCCCATCTTCCAATTATCACCTATGTAGGATGCCACCCAAATGAAAATACTAGGGTCACCATTTGTGCCCATCTTAGTCTATGCCTGAGTGGTACCTCTATCACCCAACTCTATCATGGGCTACCAAATGGGTCATCTAAGATGACCACTCTCTTTTCTCTCCCATTATTGGTGTCTCCATCAGTGGTGTGATTGAGGTGGTCATTATTCCTCCTATTATGGTGTTAGTTATGGTAACTCTAGTACTCCTACATCCACATCTGTCTCCTCTCTATCTACTAGACATCATGTTCAACCTATCCATAGTCTCTCACACCATGGTCTGATCTCTAGTCTAGCCATTGGTGGCCCTACTCCTCTCCCCCTCAGCTCTCTTATATGCCTAGACCAAAATGTGAATACCACTATTGAAACCACTAAATTAGGGAGTCCCATATATCCTAGTACACACACCACTAAATATAGCTCTATCCACCAAGTATAATGTCATGTAATTTATGCCCATACCAATGCTAGTTCCACTATATTCTATCTCGACCATATTGTAGCAGTGTGTGCATATAGCTCCCACACAATGTCTACTCACGTGACTTTATATAATTTTGGAATGTGGTGTAAAATTTGTGCTACCTAATCCTGTCACCACCTCTACACCCAAAGAAACTAATCATCGACCACATAGGATAACCCATATGGTTTTTAAATCAAAAACCTCTCATATATCCAAGAAGTCATCAAAATAATTGGCCCTTTGGTCTTCTACCCTATGGATAATATCCCATACATATCATACATAAGCTGGAACCAGATGATAGAAGCTAAATTATAGATTGTTCCTTACTCTAAAATGGATTGGCATAAGGCTATCATATACATCAGTACCTTGCCATCTAAATTGTGACACATTACCCATGCTATCACAAGTCCTATAACCACCTTTTAGATATCTAGAATCTGAGTTTTATATATGTTTAAAAATTTAAATCTAAGCCCAAGATATATCTTATCTGAGCCCATTTCCCATAAGGTTAAGGTTTTCCTATCCTCCTATCTATCTGGTACTCCCGTAAGCACCAATTTCCTCTTATCGTAAGTCCAAGAATTACATGAACATCTTCTTGGGTGATACCCACCTCAATGGTATCCCCATCCACCTCTAATCTAAATATGTTATTCAATCATTCCCTATCTCCCAATAACATGACTATCAGATCAAAACTCAATGGGACTTGACATATATCCATAATCCATCCTAAACCTAGCGTAACCAACCTAGATTGGTCCTCAACTATCAATCACTCCAAAAGGTTTGGGAGCCATGTTACATCCACCAATCTCCAAAATCTTAGATGTTCCTACAACCATAAAACAAAAAAATTATATTAGACCTCCATGTCACTTATAATTTAAAAACATTCTTTTAAATTTTAACAAAAACAAGCCTAATTTACCTTGATCTATATATTTTTAACCAATTTAACCTATTTTTAGCCTATTTGGCCATTTTAGTACTCAATAAAGCATTCTAAGCCTATCTAATACTCTTTCAACATCTTTCATGTATTTTCATACTATTCTAATCACTTACTTAAACATTAGGCTAAGCAAATTTTCCTCATTTTGACTAGGTTGACTTAATAAACTAAGTCAACCCTTTACTTTTACCCCCCTTAGTCCTAAGTTGGTAGAGTGGATTACTCTACTAAGTTGACAATGAGGTACTAAATTGGAAACATGTGAAACAAACTAAGTCAGCACATGCCTACTAAGTCGGCAATATGGATTCCACATTTTCAAAAAACTAGGTTGACTAGGTCAACCTAGTTGGTTCTAATTACTAACCCCTTTCCTTGTTTGTAATAATTACCTTTAGAAATTATTACTCTAATTCCTTTCAAACCCTTTCCCCTTTTAGTTTCTACTACCCTTAGCAACTTTCTTGGATTTGTTTCAGTCTCTATAAATGGTCTAATTTGTAAATTTTTATAAAACACTTAATTTCAATGAAATATTCAAAAATAAATTTAAACTTCTCAGTGACTTACCTGTGTTGCACCCACTGTGGTCATTGGGCATCCCTCTCATCTCGGTTATCATCTCCTCACCATCCTAGCTCTATTTCTTTTTGTTTAGTCTCTCAGAGGTCTATTTTTCTCTCAAAACAAGTCAAACAATAAGCAAATGACTTCCCTTTCATCCTATTTAAACTTAGTTTTTACAATTCTTTACCTTTCAAATATTTACCATCAGATTCCTTGTTTTGCTCATATCTTTATTTTTAATAACCTATTTTTTGAATCATAAAATGTTATGGAATCATGATATCGTAGAGAATATTTTCCACTACTATATGCCTATATTCCAAAATAATTAATTTTTTTCACTATTTTTTACACTAATCTCTATAGGTTCATCTAATGTTCTTTGCATTGGATGCATCACTTTTCTCATAGTCTCCTTATATAGCTACAAAACTAAGGTAAGTAAAGGTATGTTTTTTTTTTCAGTTGTGTCCTTTAATTTATCTTATTTTCTCCTTACTACATTTTACTTAGCATCAACATTATGTGTTATCATGTTTTGTTCCTAAAGCACCATCCTATGTTACACTCACATGACACGTGATGATATTCAAGTGGGGTATATGTATACACATAATATATTAAAACTTTTATCATTTATTGATGCTCTCTATCTTGTAGGAACCCATTGAGTCTTAATATCTCTTAGTGCACACCTTAAGGGCTACATTAGAAATGGGGTGGGCAAACCATTAGTGCTTCACAGGATTGTTGTCACTTTTTCCACTTATTATGTACACACTTGTCTCATAAACATAATATCCCTAATCTTCTTATTCTCTATTTCACACTCCTCAATCATTTCCTACCTTTTGTTCCCTTTTTCCTATCCTTAAGCCCCTTTTAATTGTTCGGTGGGTTCATCTTCAATGGTAAGTATTCCTAACTTTGTTCATCCTTTGTAAGAGTAGATAGATATGCATTTGTACTTATCTTCCATGTATTAGAATTATGTATACATTTATTTGAGTATATGTCTCTTATGCATGTTTATTTTTTGTTTTTTCTTACATCCACTTTGTGCCACAAGATTTGGTGAGCACCAGATTAGGCTTTATTTTACTTATTATTTTAGTGAATATAAAACATAGGGGTTAGTTAGGGTTACATGATTGTGCTTAGCTGGAGGCTTTGAAACCCTCTCTGGCATGGTTTATTTTTATAATAAATCCCCTAATTGGGTATAGCAGATCCCTATATTGATCATGTTTCTAATTATCTAATGTATCCCCAATTAAAAGTGTATGTATGATCTATATTCTCTAAGTTAGGATTAATTTATAGACATGATGCATTTCTAATTACATATACTAACTATTTTTGTGTGTGTAGGGTTCTATCCACTTTCTCTATCATCCTCTGACATCTCTATCTACGTCACCCTCTTTGATGATGCTCTCCCTCTAACATGTTTTGAGGGATAAGTTCTCTTACGTCAACCTCACAAGAAGTAGGTAGTTAGACCATCTCATCATGATATAAATATGTCATAAAATGTAACTAAAATAATAAATTAGCATGTTTTTAATATAAACACATACACTATAGCTAACTCACAATAATTCAAACATGTAATCTAAGCAATATCATACTATCCCATAATAAGATATATTTCAAGCTTATTTAAAAATAACCAAATCTAAATTTATCAACCATAAATATCCACAGATTATTATTTAGTTTGTTGGGTGAGGAATTGGGATGTAACATCCTTCCCCATAAATATAATCATCTTGGATCTTATCAAACATAATTAATTAAAAACATTATTTAGTAGAGGAGTGACATAGTATAAAATATAAAATCAAGCATATAAATATAAAATTCACCTATATATCTCATCATAATTCTTATAAGTAGTACTAATCTCATAATATCAATCCCATAAGACCTTACCCTATGACATCTCCCTATTATGCAAATAAATTTTATGAGTGTCCCTCACACTGATTGGTTCTATCATGACCACCTCAAGGTCTAAAACTAGCAAGACAAGCCTATATACTACAGGATTGACCACTTTTAATACCATGAAGGGTCTTACATATCTCAGTGAAAGTTTCACTGACTTTCTAAAATCACTTCAGATCATTATTAAATCTAAAAACAAATGGCCAAACAGAGTTCCACAAAACCTTCTATCCCCCCCTCTATACATCTCTCTAACCTAGAGAGTGTTTTTCTCATTTCAGAGAAAAAATATTTAGGGAGCCTAGTAATAAATTAATACTATCACCACTCTGCATAGCTTTAGGTAAGTATAACATTTCAATATTATCACTACTCCACTTAGCTTCCAAATAAGTATGATAATGAATAGAAACTAGAAATACTACATTTCCAATGTATACTACATTTCAAAATTTAAGGGGTATTCATTCTACAGTATACATCCATATGGCCATATGACTAAATTTGACAAGTCCATTTGTCAAATCCTAGATTCAATAAGTTCATATGTCAAATTTAAACTCAATAAAATTGACAAGTCTATCTGTCAAACCATGGATTTAACAAGCTCCCCTTGTTGGATCCAAATTCATTAACTACCGAATCAATGTGAGACTAACTAAGATCCACTCCCATCTCATGTGCTTAATTCACCACTCTTCCCTTAGGTCTTCATGACCTAATGATCTCTAAAATGTACACAAGGTTCAATGAATCATAATTCTATACTAATATATCATAGAAATTAATACTATATGCTAAATAATTCTAGATGTACCAACATACATATAATAAAAATCATATAATCATTCTGTAATTGTATTAAGTTGCCACTAGCCAAACATAATTAATATCATATTTCATAGTTTAACCTATAGTGTTATATTCATAGTTAAAAGCAAATATTGTTAAAATTAACATCACATACAAAGGACAAGGATCACACCATCGTTACAACCCTATAAAAGAAAAAGCAAGACAATATCTCTCTGCTTGCTTGGCTAGTAAACAACAAGTTAAAAGTTTTTTTCCCTCAAACCTTTTAGACTACCAAGATGTTCCACACATCTTATACCCTACTCACTCTCGATAAAGGTACATAAATATTTTTTGCTCTACACAAAAGAGAATATTATCAATCTAATCAAGGGTATATAATAACATAATAATTACAATTAATTTATAATTTATAATCTAGAATTTATATAAAATCAAGGTTTGCCATTCCACATGGTCTAAGTTCACAAGCTAGATAAATTAGTGACTTAAAAATTCATAAATGGAAAGTAAATAACTAACATCTCATCAATAAAACTCTTAAATACCCACACATTGAACAAATAAAACACTACAACTCAAATTGCCAAAACATTATTCACTTACCAAACTTGTAAGTGTAGTATCACAGCCTATTTATGCAACTAGAAAAAAAAAATTAATCCAAAAAAATGGATCAATCCATCCAATTCTACAACTTCTATCTCAACAAGAAGTAGAAGACACTATCCCATTAACTCAAAGGATATGATGCAAAACAACATTTCAAAAATAAATTTCAATATCATGAAAATAAAAATCCTCTTAGGGGCTTAAAATTATGTCAAAGGAAAGTGAGGGAGTGACAACTCACTCTATGCCCACTATGTGAGATGAAACTTCTTCCTAATCCACCCAAACATAAGGGTGTAAATCCATAAAAAAACTTCTAACACATAGCAATTCTCAACCAAGACACCTACACTCTACTACAAGAAAATTCCCACTATAATAGGTGGTGCCTATCTAAAAATGGTCTTGTAGGATTTCCTACTCTTAGGATTAGTGTATATAATACACAAGGGTAAAAAACATATACTTAAGTGGGAAGCATCCCTTATTTTCTTAAACACTTATAACATAAAACATAAATGGCAAAAGTGACTTAATTAACAAGTAAGAATGTAATCATTCTTGAGGTGTTCGACCTAAATGATGAAAATATGTTAGATATATCTTTTCACAACTCACGAACTATACTGTGCACTCACCTACCAACTTTGATTACAAACAACACCATCAAGACACTTGATAAATCAACCCTTCAACAATTCTAAGAAGGTAAAAATGCCCCTAAGATACTCAATGTATCATACACATTTCACTATTCTCCTTTCTAATAAATAGGAGAATATGAAAACACTAATGGACTCATTAGGTCCTAGAGTTTGAGCCACAACTCTAATACCACATGTAATAACCCCAATGGGTTAACATAGATAAACACAATTTTTTTTAATTAAACACATAAACTATAAATAAATTACACCACAAGAATCTGATTAATGGTCGTATAAAATACTCTAAGTGTGTTAATTGTGAATAATCATGTGACATCTAACAGTCACTGATCACTATCAACATATGAAACACATCATAATACAACATAAAAAGTAATTACAAATAGCCATCCACTATTGGTACAATACATAGCCACTATTGTCAATCCATAGTAAATAGGTAATTATAACTCTTCATGATAATGATTTCAATAATAAACATAGTATAATATAATTTACATAAATAATATACACGGCTCCCTAAAGCATGAGTTCCTTAAACTCTCTAGTATCTATGGTAATCTCAAGTGTCATCTCATAGTAAGTACTGTTATGGAAAGGGAGAACATCATCCAAGCACTTTTCCACACCAACCACAGATCAACAATCCCCTACACTATTCCTATCACGGAATGGCCCTCCTTTCACATATGAGTAGATAGTGATGGTGCAAGAATGTATAGACACAAGCTAGTACCCATGTGTTTGTATGATTTCTAAAATTAAATATGCAGTGTATCATACAAAACCCATTTTATTATAAGATATCACACAAACATGTAAACTATACTCATGAAATGATAATATCTCACTAAACATTACTTAGCTCAAGTTTTTAAATAATAAATAAATAATAGTGATCTATAGACTAGTCAAAATTCATGCACACCACTTGATTGAATTACTTTCATTTGGCATTATGATGCTAGTAAGATAGTGAAGTCCATCTCACTCTTTACTCAATACCAGCAATGTGATATTAGTTAATTTAATATAACCAAAATATGCACACAGATTACATCTTACTAGTAATCCTATAATATTCTAAACATAAGGGTAATCAAAAGCATACATTTATTCTATCAAATATATAAATTAATCTTAGATTATTTTCTATCTCATACTAGAAATAATGATTACAATTTATACCACCCAATTAAAATACACATTTAACTACAGATTTCAACTACTACAATTAGTTTCCAAACATACTACACCCTATGATAACCCATATTACCATAATCTAGCATTCTAAGATATAACTACTAGTTTTCCATAATCAGTCACATAAATTAGTCTTAAATACCTGGAAATATAAGCATTTATTCAAGCAACTAGATATAACAAAGCAAATCATAGTTCCCACAAAACACATAATATTTTATCCTAAAATTCATTACACTTTCAGGGGTTGTATGCATGCATACATTAAGTCCTACTAACTATCACAAAACATGCTATTCATGGTAATAACCAACATGCATACATTAAATCATTCAAACATAGGTGTGAGTCTAGACACAATGATTACAGTATGTACGATCTGGGTATAATATACATTTATAGTGCAATACTCTATGACATCCCATACTATTATAGTGTTTTTTTTATAAATACAACAACATAATTATGATTATCCAGTCTTATAATTCCAAAAAATAACCAAGCCAAAATAATAAATAATAATAATCTAGCAAGTATAGATTATACCACCTGGGTATACCCCACATTTAAATTACATACTAGCATTCAAAAGAAACACAACTCATAGGCACACATCACGATGCATTATTATTTGTTAAATATGACTAAATACTTGTACATATTAACACTCTAACAAAATGTACCACACAAAAATATCCAATGTTAAATATATATAAACTAACAGTCATTCATAATATTTGTAGAGAAACAGAGAACTCATAAACCCATTATAAACTTTCATTTAAACATCTCATTCCATTTCTAAGAGACTATTTTAATATGGTTATAGTTTTGGATCCCTAAGAAACTTTATGTCTTAATTTAACCATTACTTGTCATAGGTATCTATGAGTACCTATACCCCATAATATATAAGTGATACGTAATTACTATGCCATTTTCTTATCAAGAACTCCTTACGATTATAATAATACTTAGGACTTCCATATTCACAAAGTATTTTGATAGTCTTTATAAGATAAGGGATTCAATAATGTAATATTCCTTCACAGTTTTTATCCCTAACTAAATAGGTTTCCAACCTGATTATCTAAAACATATAAAACTCTATACTCTATTTCTCAAGACAACTTAGTCTTTCATACTATAGTTCAAATTTAAGTATGCAATAATGCAAAATTTTCTCTTTAAATGATACATAATAGTTTCATCAATTACATAGGTATATGAATCACCCAAGTCATGACAGATTACTAAATAAAATATATACCCAAGGTACACATCCCATTATATTTGTATACATAAGCTAAATATGTATACACCCTTGTATTTAATAGCACACCCAGGGTATGTATCATATAAAGTTTCAATGGATTAATTCTAACCAATAATTATTGAAGGGTAAAAGTGAACCATGATATAGTAAACTCATCATCAATAATACATATAACCTATAAATATTTCCATTATAGCCTATTTAGTTATTGAATAATTAGTAATTTAAAATAATTATAACTAGATAATTGTAACGACAAATAGAAAAGGGAATAGGATTACGACATAATGAGTCGACATGTAACATTGTAAGGACATTTTAATATATTTCATATAATCCATGGAATAAATAAACTTATCTAAGCTCTATTTAATAGTATTATCATCCTCAATTATTGCATTCTCCTAGAAATATGTTATACACTTATAACTTATAGCTTATAACATAGTCAAAAAATATAACTAATTTTAATAGATTATTAACATTATACGACATAGTGTATAGTGGTAAAGTTGCTGGCATCTAAATTTTTACCCATGCTAAATTCATAGCTTGGTATTTTATTTCAATTCACTACAATACACTAAATACTTTCTTTTAAGTTGCTTTTTGTAGTGAGTCGCTACATTCCATTAATTTGGTTTAAAAATCTCTTATATGTTTCTACTAATGCAAATACTTTCTTATATGTTTTTATAAGTTGACTTTATTATTAAATATATATCATAAACTCATACTTATTTGCATTCCAAAATGCTCTACTAATTACTTTTTTATACACCAAATATATTGTTAACTTATTATATGAATAAATTAAGTCGCCACTTATAGTATTAATCACTCTATTCTTAATTTGTAATATGTTTAGAAATATGGTTAAAGGTATATTTAGAATTTTAAGTCATCACTTATTTAGAATCTTAAGTCACCAGGTTATAATTTTTAGTATGTTTAGAATATTCTTAAGTCACCACTTATGTATGATAAAGAATCTACTTTTTTTTTAAATAATCTTTCATTGACTTATTAACTTGCATATATTAATCTTGATCTAACTACCTCTATTAGATCAACCAATTAGAATACCTTACTCATATTCTTAATATTGATATAACATAATCTGATTCCAGATCTAAGTAATTTATTTAGAAATAGGATTACCTTACTAACAAGAATAGGTCATATTAATATATGGAATAGGATTAGAAACATATTGATATAACAAAGCCATTAAGAGTATTTTGAGCATTCTTCGGTGCTACATAGTGTGATATTATGCTTGATATAGTATGAATCGTTACATATATTAATATTAGTTGATTAAATCCCGATTATCCATGGTTGTTAATTCCTTTCTAGTATAATACCTACTCAAGTAGCATTTGATTTTTCATGGTCTACTCAACATTTTCATATTGTTGCAAATTACAACAGTGTATTAAAGTTTGTAGGTGTATATTGTTATAAAATAAGTAGATCCCTATAATTTTATTTTTCAAATTTCCTTGTTTATATCAATATCAATCACCCCATACAAATCCATTATTGTCATAGAGATGGGCATTAAATATTTACTAGATTTATTTTTACCAGTTTGCCAAACAAGTATTAAATAATATAAATCACTACTTAAATAATCATTTAGACTACTTATAGCAATCATTGTAGTTCTAATACAGTTTTGGTGTTGGTTTTATATATATATATATATATATATATATATATATATATATAAAATTCTATCACTCAGAATAAATACAGATCTTAGTTTGAAAGATAAACATGCACACATCAATAAGTTTCAGACATTTAAATAAGGTTGAATAAATATAGATCTTTATTCATAAATCACTACATTATATAAGTTTCACACATTTTAAATTAATGCAAAAATTATATATTTTCTTGACTCACTATACATTCTATGCACCAACAGGTTGTTATAAAAATTGACTGTCAATAAATCTAGGATTTTTTCAAATTTAATGACAATACTAACCTTTTAATGGTGTTCAAACCATACCAAAATATTTTCTCTTCCTCAAAACCATGGTTTTTCTCTTCACATGCTTCTCTCTTTTTTATTTATTCCCTTCTCCCCTGCTACACCCTCCTTTTCTTATTTATCTTCCTCCTCTGAGAAAAGCATAAGTTTTCCTTTTTAGCTTTTACTTTTTTTATTTTTGTTTTTCATTATTATTTTTATTAATTATTTTCTATTTTTTTATTGTTTTTGTTTTTTTTTAATTCTTTTTCATTTTTTTTCCATCTTAAATGGTAATTTCCAACTTTTATTTATTTTAACATAAATTATAGAAAATCTATAATTTACTAATTAAATTAGCGTACCTTAATGTCGTAGTAATTTAATGCTAACCTCCTAAATCAATAACCTAAATTTTTAAATCTAATTACACTAATAATGTTTTTACTAGCATTAATGACCAATAATGCAAAATGAGTTTCATGAAGCCATTTAAACTATACTGGCAAACCATATAAATCAACTACCTAATGTAATTAAAAATAAACATGCTAAGTTACCCATTTTATTATGCATTCTAACATGTGCTAACTACTATAGTGTTTGCAAGGTTCTAACCAATTTTTTTGTTTTCCTCTAATCTCTCTATCTACATCACCTTCTCTGATGATTCTCTCCCTCCATCATGCTCTGAGCAATGAGTTCTCCTACGTAAACCTCATAATAAGCAAGTAGTTAGACCATCTCATCATGATATACATACGTCATAAAATGTAAATAAAATAACAAATCAATATGTTGATAATGTAAACACATACACTATAGTTAACTCATAGCAATCATCATCCTGGATGACTCTTATCAAACATAAGTTTTGAATTAAAAACATTATTCAACATAGGAACAACATAGTATAAAATATCAAATCAAGTAAATAAATGCAAAATTCACCTGTAGATCTCATCATAGTTCATCCAAATAATATTATTCTTAGAATATTGGTCTCATAAGACCCTAATCTATAACATCTCTCTATTATGCAAAATAAATTTTTTGAGTGTTGCTCACACTAATTAGTTCTATCATGACCAACCTAGCATCAATAATTGGCAAGACAAGCCTATATACTACAGCATTGACTACTTTTAATACAATGAAGGGTCCTACATATCTCAGTGAAAGTTTCACTTTCTTTCTAAAATCACTTAAGATCATCATAAAATCCAAATACAAATGTCTAGGGAGAGTTCCACAAAACCTTTCATCCCCCCTCTGCACATCTCTCTAACCTAGAGAGTGTTTTTCTCATTTCAGAGAAAAATACTTAGGGAGCCTGATAAGAAGTTAATACTATCACTACTCCACATAATTTTGGGTAAGTATAACATGTTAATACTATCACTACTCCACGTAGCTTTTGAATAAGTATGATGATGAATAGGAACTAGAAATACTACATTTCTAATATATACTACATTTTAAAATTTAAGGGATACATGTTCCATAATATACATACATATGGCCATATGACTAAATTTGGCAAGTCTATAGGTCTAATACTAGATTTGACAAGTCCATCTATCAGACCCAAATTCAATAAAATTGATAAGTCCTTCTATCACATCATGGATTCGATAAGCTCCCCTTATTAGATCCAAATTTAGTAAATGTTGAGTTAATGTGAGACTAACTAGGATCCACTCCCATCTCATGTTCGTAATTCACCACTCTTCCCTTAGGTATCCATAACCTAATAATCTCTAAAATGTGCACAAGGTTTAATGAATCACAATTATATATTAACATATCATAGAAAGCAATACTATATGCTCAATAATTCTATATGTACTAACATACATACAAGAAAAATCATATAAGTTGCCACTTGGAAAACTTAACTAATATCATATTTCATAGATTAAACTATAGTGTTATGTTCATAGTTAATAAGAAATATTATTAAAATTAGCATAACATATAAAGGCCAAGGATAGCACCATCCTTACAACCCTATAAAAGAACAAGCGAGACAACATCTCCCTGCTTGTTCAACTAGTAAACAATAAGTTAAAGTTTTTTTTTCTCAACCCTTTTAGATAACCAAGATGTTATACATATCATATACCTTAGTCACTCCCATTGAAGGTACATAAATATATTTTCAAAACAACATGCTCTAAGCAAAATATGATATTATCAATCTAATGAAGGGTATATAATAGCATAAAAATTACAATGAACTTATAATTCTTAATCTAGAATTAATATAAATTCAAGGTTTGCCTCTCTATGTGGTCTAAATTCACTTGATAGATAAAGTAGTGACTCTTAAGAATTCACAAGTGGAAATTAGAGAACTAACATCTCATTAATAAAACTCTTAAATACCCTCACATGGTAAAAAAAAACACCACAACTCAAGTTGCCAAAACACTATTCACTTACCAAACTTATAAGTGTAGTTTAATAGCCTATTTCCACAACTAGAAAGAAAAATACTAATCCAAAAAAATGGATCAATCCATCCAATTCTAAAACTTATATATCAATAATAAGTAGAAGACACTATCCCATAAACTAAAGGGATATGATCTAAAACAACATTTCAAAAACAAATTTCAATATCATGAAAATAAAAATCCTCTCAGGAGATTACAATGATGTCAAAGGAAAGTGAGGGAGTGAAAAATCACTCTATTCCCATTATGAGAGATGATACTTCTTCCTATTCCACATAAACATAATGGTGTCAATCTATAAACAAACTCCTAACACATAGGAATTCTCAACCAAGACATCTACACTCTACTACAAGAAAATTCCCACCGCACTAGGTGGTGCCAATCTAAAAATGGTCTTGTGGGATTTCCTACTCCTAGGATTAGTTTATATAATACATAAAGATAAATCACATATACTTAAGTGACAAGCATCCCATGTTTTTTTAAACACTCACAACACAAAACATAAATGGTGAAGGTGACTTGACTAACAAGTAAGAATGTAATCATTCTCGAGGTGTTCGACTTAAATGATGAAAATGTGGTATAAATATCTTGTTCACAACTCATGAACTATGTTATGCACTCACCTACCAACTTTGATTACAAAAAACACCATCAAGACATTCTATAAATCAACCCTTTAACAATTCTAATAGGGTACAAATGCCCCTAAGATACTCAATATATCATACACATTTCACTATTCTCTTTTCTGATAAATAGAAGAATATGAAAATGCTAATGGACTCATTAGGTCTTAGAGTTAGAGCCACAGCTCTGATACCATGTATAATAACCCCATTGGGTTAACATAGATAAATGTGATTTTTTTAATTAAACACATAAATTATAAATAGATTACACCATGAAAATCTAAGTAGTGGTCATACAAAATCCTCTAAGTATGTTAACTATGAATAAGCACGTGACATATAACAGTCACTAATCACTATCAACATATGAAACACATCATAATACAACATAAAAAGTAATCAGAAATATCCAACCACTATTGGTACAATACACAACCTCTGTTGTCAATCTACAGAAAATATGTAATTACAATTCTTCATGATAATGATTCCAATAATAAACACAATATAATATAATGTACATAAATAAGATACATGGCTCCCTAGAGCATGAGTTCCCTAGACTCTCTAGTATCTATGGTAATCTCAAGTGTCATCTCAAAGTATATAATTATGGGGAGGGAGAGCATCATCCAAGTAATTTTCCACACCCACCATGGACCAATGATCCCCTGCACTAATCCCATCATAAAATGGTGTCCCTTCAAGATGAGTATATAGTGATGATGTGAGAATCTAGGGAGACAAGCTAGTACCCATGTGCTTGTATGATTTCTAAAATTAAACATGCAGTGTATCATAGAAAACCTATTTTATTGCAAGATATCACATAAACATGTAAAGCATACTAAACATTACTTGAATCAAATTTTTAAATAATAAATAAATAATAGTGATCAATATATCAGTTAAATTTCATATGTACCACTTGATTGGATTGCCTTCATCTAGCATTGTGATGTTAGTAAGTTAGTGAAGTTCATCTCACTCCTTACTTAGTATTAGCAATGTGAGATTGGTTAACTTAATATAACCAAAACATTCACATAGATTACATCCTAATGGAAATCCTATAACACGCTAAACCTAAGAGTAATCAAAATCATACATTTTTTTATCAAACGTATAAATAAATCTTATATTATTTTCTATTCCATACTATAAATAATGACTATAGTTTATACCACCTAGGTAAAATACATATTTGATTGCAGATTCCAACTACCACAATTAGTTTCCAAATATACTACACCTTATGATAACTCATATTACCATAGTCTAGAATTCTAAGACATAACTACTAGTTTTCCACAATCAATCACAAAGTATTCTTAAGTACATGAAAATATAAATTTTTATTCAAGTAACTAGATATAACAAAGCAAATCACAGCTCTCATGAAACACATAATATGTTATCCTAGCATTCATTACACCCTCAAAGGTTGTATGAATGCATACATTAAGTCCTATTAATAGTCACAAAACATGTTATTCATGGTAATATCTAACATGCATACATTAAATCAGTTAAACATAGGTGTGAGTCTAGACACAATGATTATAGTATGCACTACCTGGGTATAACATGCATTTATAGTGTAGTACTCTATGACATCCCATACTATCATAGTTATTTGTTTATGAATATAATAAAATAATTATGATTATCTAGTCTTAAAATTCCAATAAATAATCAAGCTATAATAATAAATAATAATAATCCAGCAAGTACATATTATACCACCCAAGTATACCCCATATTTAAACTGCATACTAGCATTCAAAAGAAACACAACTCATAGGCACACATCATGATGCACTATTATATGCTAAATATGACTAAACACTTGTACATATTAACACTCTCATAATATGTACCACACACAAATATCCAATGTTGAATACATATAAACTAACAGTCAGTCATAATATTTGTAGAAAAATAAAGAACTCGTAAACTTGTTAGAAACTTTCATTTTAACATCTCATTCTATTTCTAGGAGACTATTTTAATATGGTTATATTTTTAGATCCCTAAGAAAATTTATGTCTTAATTTAACCAACCCTTTCTATAGGTATCTACGAGTACCTATACCCCATAATATATAAGTGATATGTAATTACTAGACCACTGTTCATTTATATTTCTTATCAAGAACTCCTTATGATTATAACAATACTTAGGACTTCCTTGTTCATGAAGTATTTTGACAGTCTTTATAAGATAAAGGATTAAATAATGTAGTATTCTTTCATAGCTTTTATCCATAACTAAATAGGATTCCAACTTGATTATCTAAAACATATAAAACTTTGTACTCTAGTTCTCAAGATAGTTTAGTCTTTTGTATTATGGTTCAGATTTTAAGTATGCAACAATGCATAAATTACTCTTTATATGATATACAATAGTTTCATCAATTACATAGGTATACAAATCACCCAATTCATGACAAACTACTAGACATAATCTATACCTAAGGTATGCATCCCAATATGTTTATATGTATAAGCTAAATATGTATACACCCTTGTACTTAACAACACACCCAGGGTACATATTGCATAAAGTTTCAATGGATTAATTCTAACCAATAAATATTAATGGTTAAAAGTGGACAATGATATAGTAAACTCATCATCAATAATACATATAACCTGTAAATATTTTAATTTTATCCTATCCAGTTATTATATAATTGGTAATTTAAAGCAACTATAGTTAGATAATTGTAACGATGGATAAATCAAGGAATAGGATTACAACATAATGTGTCCACATGTAAATTTATAAAGACATTTTCATAGATTTCATATAGTCCATGGAATAAATATACTTATCTAAGCTATCTTTAATTGTATTATCATCCTCAATTAGTGCATCCTCCTAGAAATATGTTATACATTTATAGCTTATAGCTTATAACATAGTCACTAAATATAACTAATTTTAATAGATTATTAACATTATATGGCATAGTGTATAGTGGTAAAGTTATTTTAATCTAACTTATTTCCCATGCCAAATTTGTAGCTTGTTGTTTTATTTCAATTCACTACAATACACTAAATACTTTCTTATAAGTCGCTTTCTCTAGTGAGATGCTACATTCCATTAATTTGGTTTAAAACGTTATTATATGTTTTTGCTAGTGCAAATACTTTTTTATATGTTTTTATAAGTTGATTTTTCTTATTAAATATATATCATAAACTTGGATTTATTTACATTCCAAAATGATCTACTGGGTACTTTTGTAGACACCAAATACATCATTAACTTGTTATACGAATATACTAAGTCATCGCTTATAGTATGAATCACTATATTCTTAATCTGCAATATGTTTAGAAACAAGGTTAAAGGTATATTTAAAATCTTAATTCATTGCTTATTTAGAATCTTAAGTCACCAGGTTATAATCCATAGTATATTTAGAATATTATTAAGTCATCATTTATGTATGATAATGAATATACTTTTTTTATATATAATCTTTCATTGACTTATTAACTTGCATATATTACTCTTGATCTAACTACCTCTGTTAGATCAAGTAAGTAAAATATCTTAGTCATATTCTTAATATTGATATAACATAAGCCAATTCTAGATCTAAGTAATGTATTTAGAGACATGATTGCCTTACTAATAGGAATAGGTAATATTAAAATATGGAACAGGATTAGAAACATACTAAGTACATATTGATATAACATAGCCATTAAGATTATTCTAAGCATTCTTTGCAACTGCATAATGTGATATTACTCTTGATATAGTATGAATCAGTGCATCTATTACTATTAGTTGATTAGATCTTGATTATCTATGGCTATTAGTGACTTTCTACTACAATACCTACTAGGTAGCATTTGTTTTTTCATGGTCTACTCAACCTTTTCATATTGTTGTAAATAATAATAGCTTATCAAAGTTTATAGGTGCATATTGTTGTAAAATAAGTAGATCCCTGTAGTTTCATTATGCAAACTTCCTAGTTTAGATCAATATTAGTCACCCCATACATATCCTTTGTTGTCATAGAGGTGAGCATTAAATATTTACCATATCTATTTTTACTAGTTTGCCAAGCCAGTGTTAAACATTATAAATCACTATTTAAATAATCATTTAGAATACTTATAGCAATCATTGTAGTTTTTATATAGTTTCAGCATTGATTTTATATATATATATATATATATATATATATATAATTCTAGCACTCAGAATAAATATAGACCTTAGTTTGAAAGACAAACATGCACACATCAATAAGTTTTAGACATTTAAATAAGGCTGAATAAATACATATCTTTATTCATAAATCATTGCATTCTATAAGTTTTGAACATTTTAAATGAATTCATAAATTATATATTAATTTTCTTGACTTGCTATACATTATATGCACCAATAGATTGTTATACAAATCAGATGTCAATAAATCTAATATTTTTCCAAATTTAAGATAATATTAACCTTTTAATGCCATCCAAACCATTCCAGAAGATTTCTCTTCCTCAAAACCACATTTTTTATCTTCCCATGCTACTCTATATTCTATATGTTCCCTTCTACCCATGTTGTGCCCTCCTTTTCTTCTTTATCTTCTTCCTCTGAGAAAAGTGTAGCTTTTCTTTTTAGCTTTTACTTTTTTAATTTTATTTCTTTCTTTGTTATTTTTATTAATGATTTTCTATTTTTATTATTTTTTGTTATTTTTTTATTCTTTTCCATTTTTTTCATCTTAAATGGTAATTTCCAACTTTTATTTATTTTAACATAAATTATAGAAAATCCATAATTTACTAATTTAATTAGCATACCCTAATGCCATAGCAATTTAATGCTAACCTCCTAAATCAATAACCCAGACTTTCCTTGTTAATGAGTCAATAGTAGTTGCTGGAAAAAATGTAAGAAAGGGTAAGTGATCTTGGAATCCTCCACCAATAGGGTGGTTTAAGTTAAATTTTGATGGGGCTTCTAGAGGAAATTCAAGGGCTTCAAGGGCTAGTTGTATTATTCATGATTGTAGTGGATCTTTGATTAGAACAATGTTTAGGAAACTTCCATACAACACCAATAATTAAGCAAAATCATAGGCACTTATGAATGGGATTGAACTTGTAATCCAATGAAATATCATCAAGCTCATCATCAAAAGAAACTCATAGATTATCATCTCTACTTTATAAAAAAAGGTTGTTACTTCTTGGAAGCTAGAAATCATTTTGTCATGTGTTTGGGAAAGATTAGTTATCTTTACTTTTATTGAATCTAATCATTGTTATCATGAAGCCAATGTTACAGCTAAATTTTTAACCAATTGTGGCATCAATCAATCTGAAATGAGTCAAGTGGATAATTTATGGGAAACCTAGGAGCATTTTCTATCTCTTATATCTATTGATTTGGGATGCTAATTTTATCGTCATTCTTTATGTATTCTTTTTTATTACAAAAATAGGAAATCTTGGTGTTTTGATAATTTAGTGGAGATGTTGCTATGCCTATCGGTGTATTTTTAGGATGGTTCAAATCTTCTACTAAATCCTTCACCATAATCTCTCATCATGATTACCCCCATGATGTTTATGTTTCCATAAATGCAAAGGATACCAGTTTATTGGCTCACATGATGGTAAGCCTAAAACATGTGTGTATCAAGAGGTTTCCACAATGTCTTTAAATCGCTCTTAATGGACTTGCTTTGGCAAGTTATTCTCAAGACAAATAGTGTTTTTTGTTCTCCTCTAGCCCTCTACCTGGCTCTTCACTAGTTTGTGGCATGTTTTCCCTAGGTGTTGTTGGTTATATCATGGACCATAGGGTTATAATTATTCTCACCACTCCTATTATTTATGGCAAAAGTTATGTTCATGAGATGGCATTTGAAAGGAGAATTTCTTATATGAGATTAAAAAACATTTTTTGGGTACTAACAGAGGAGATATTCGAGACTATATCACTAGTGTTGGGAACTGATTATCTAGAGTAGTGTGTCCATAGTCACATCAAATTGGAGGTGGTAGCCTTGTTTACCTTGAATTTCATGGTATTGATCTCTAATACCAAGGTGGTTTCTAATTTGGTGTCCTTCTTCATCAAGATATAACATCAAGTTGGCCTCATGGAGGACATTGCTAAGCATGATTTAGGTCCTCTCACCAAATTACCATTCACTAGCTTGGATGACTCTTGCTTGGTCCTAATGTCAGTATTTCATGCTCGAAAAACTTGGCTTATGCTCCTAGTGAGATTTGTGGAAGATTTATAGTGAAAGATATGTTCTTAAGACTCCTTAAAAGGACATTTTCTAACACTACCACCCATGACGTAGATAAAAATCCCAATTATGGAAATAACACAATGGAGGGGAAACCATCATACCTATGCTAGAGTGGAAGTGATTAAAAATTATCAAAAATGGTGGCCTATGGCTTGATTACAGCCCCTCAATAGCTTAATAAATCACCGAAAAGTGTAATCTCAAAGGTGATGCAAGGCTAAGCTGACAGCAATAGTGCAACTACTTCTATGGGAGGTTGCAAAGTGTCATTACAAGTACACAAGTGCACAATTTTTAGTGAGGTCTCCACCAATGAATTTTAGGGCAAGGAAAAATCTTTATTGAATAACTAGATGATATGGTGCCACCTTGTGTAAAGGTTAGTTCCATGTTTATATGATGTTTTTTTGGTTATCTATTTTTTTAGATGGTCATGGGGCTATTTTGGGTCTAACTCTCTAAATTATTTATGTAGTACCTATTATAGTTTGGTCTGGTTTGGTCTCTATTTGGCTTGCCTCTATGTTGGCTTTACTGATCTTTGCTTTCAGTCATATGTGGCTATTTTTTTTAATTTTATATGGTTGGGGGCCACACAAAACCATGTATATATCGATAAAAAATAATCTAGATGTTTAAATCTAATTATGCTAATAACATTTCTACTAGTGTTAATGACCAATAATGTGAAATGAGTTCACTAAGTAATTTAAACTATATTAGAAAATTATAGAAATCAACTATCTATTGCAATAAAAAATAAACACACTATGTTACAAATTTCATTATGCATTCTAACATGTGATAACTATTATGGTGTGTGTAGGGTTTTAGTCAATTTCTTTATCATCCTCTAGCATCTCTATCTACATCAACTTCTCTAATGATGATTTCCTTCCATCATGCTCTAAGGGATGAGTTATCATACGTCAATCTCACAACAAGAAAGTGGTTAGACCATCTCATAATGATATACATACATCATAAAATGTAACTAAAATAACAAATAAACATGTTTTTAATGTAAACACATGCACTACAACTAACTCACAGTAATACAAACATGTAACCTAAGCAATATCCTATTATCCCACAATATCATATATCTCAAGCTTAGTTAAAAATAACCAAATCCAAATTTTTCAACTATAAATATCCATGGAGAATCATGTTGAGAAGTGTTATCATTGATGTAAAGGTTGATGTCATTGATGTCAAAGTGCATCTGGTGAAGATGCATGGTGATTGGTCTTTGAGGTATGAGCCCGTGTGCTTGATGTGATAAGGAATCCACGTGAAAGGAGATAATTTGAAGGCAACCTAATGATTATTCTATTGGTTGATTTCAATTTTTAGGTTAAGTGATCATTAAATCATGTTTGAGTACTAGTTGTGAGTATAAAGTGTCTTAAGAAGGCTAATGTAGACCTTGTGAGAAGTTGTGCATAGTGAATTTTGGTGTATTAAGTAATCACAAGCTTGTGATAAGTTGTTTTAAATTGTGTGATCATGAAAAATAAGTGTATATGCTTTTATAAGTGTTTCAAGGTCAGTTGTCAAGTTTCAAATGCTTAATAAGCCTAGTTATGGCACTAGTCATAACATGAAGAGACCTTGTGATAAGATATGAGTATGATGGCTTGGTGATATGAGTGTACATGGGTATGAATGGATGTATGAATTTTTTTTATCATGAATATTAGGAATTGGATCACTCATGAGAATCTTAGGGTGAGCCTAAATGGGTAGGATCTACAAATCAAGTATGTGACTAAACCACTTCTAGACCTTGTTTGGCCTAATAAGGCATCAAGATCCCTTGTTAAGACATATGAATGATGTATGGAATTTTTTAATCATGAGAGAGTTTTATTTATTATGTGAGTGAGGTGAATATCACATGGAAAGAGGCATGAAGGCTAATTTCAAGGCCTAATGTGATTTGTAGGTCAAGGTCTAGAGAGCAAAGAGAAAGAGTGTGGCCTAATTATGGGTCATGAATATATTTTAGAGTGTTTTAGCTTATTTAATCATTTTCATAGGTGATTTATTTTTTTTCAAGTGTGTTCAAGCAGTTTGAGGTCATGGTGTGCAAGAAAAGGCATGAAAATTGGTTTTAAGGTGTCTCGAGTACACAGAATGAAGGCATGCAAACCCAAAAATGAATTTTAGGTGTTAATTGGCACATGTAACCTCTATATTGGAACATAATTTGTTAATTATATATAGGTAAGGGTCCTATATAAAAAATATAGGCATTGGTTTTGGATTTAAGGGGCAATCCTTTATGAACAATCATTAACACCAAAACTTGTGTTAAACCTCTCTAAAACCCTAACAAGGACCTGATGTAAAATATATTATTAAAATAGACAATAATGGTCTCAAATTATTATAAAAACTAATTTATCATGTATTAAAATCTCCTAGGAACCTTCAGGTGTGATTGAGTTATCATGTGTGTGAGTAGACCCAACAAGAAAGTGTTAGTTTTTCAGAGATTTGTTGTAGCAATCAGAGTTGACCAAGTCAAAGTATGAAAATAGGTGGAGGATGAAGTTTCATAATAATGTCTCATATCCATGAAGGTTTTTTTACAATTTCAATCCCTAAATTATGTTAAACCAATCATCCAAGTTAGCCAGTTGCTAATAGGACTAATAGTGAAAATAGTGAAAAATCCAAGCAACAGTGAGAAGATAATTATGGATGTGTTATAATGAAATATTGATTAAACCAAGTGCATGGATATTTTTTTAGGAATTTTAATAAATTATAATTTTTGATATAACTTTTTTAGGATAGTTTTTATAGTGAAAAATTTTCTCATAATTTAACTTGTATGGCTCAGTGAGGTCTGTATATAGTGAGGTTATGAGATTAGTCTGCAAGACCAATATTTCCATTTAAATGTGTGTGTGTGTGTGTGTGTGTGTGTGTGTTATAATTATATCATATGATCATATACATGAATCATGAGTCATTGAAGATGTTGACATAAGTGTTGAAGGTCTGAATCACCATGACTGTGCTTTAAGGTAAATTGGTTGTTCTAGGTAAGTAAGTTACAGTGATGAGTTTGAGGATATATGCCATGATTTAATGTATCTTATGCATATGGTGTTTATTTTTTTCAATTTAAATTACTTCTCTTTATTTTGGGAAGCTTTGAAGTCAAGATAAGAGGTTGAAATATTGAAGCCAAAAGATGGCTTGTTTGGTTATGGTTTGACTATGTGTAGTAAGGACAAAAGATTAGTCTACAAAACCAATATTTGACATTAGACATTATTATTTTTGTATTTTAAATTGTTCTATATATTATAAATTATATTTTTAAAGTATAAATGTTCATGTGGAGTGTTCTTTTAGATGTTGAATATCAATTTGTTCATGACTGGGTTTTGGGGTGTTCTGGCAGTTTTGAGTGAGCTATTTGTAGAGAAGTATTTAAATAATTTTGACATAATTTGTGAAGTATAAATAACATGGTGATGTTTTTAAGTTAATTAGGTTTATTTACATTTAATTTATTGACATGGTTATGTGATTAAATTTTGTGCATGCTTCAATTTTGTTTGGTAGACTTTATATAGGTTTACAAGCCTAATTATGAACAATACTAATGGTGTACTTCAAGTGGTGATTAGACCTAAAATATGTTATGGATCCTAGATGAGATAATTATAAGTATATTTAATTATTATATGATATTCTCTTACATTTTTTTATTTTTAAAGTGTTCCAAGGAAGGTAAAGTGTAACATGTCTTAAAGTAGACCTAATGGGATTAGGACTCCATGAGACCTAAAGATGAAATAAGGCCTAATTGAGATTTGTCAGATCTAAAGGGATTGAAATCTCATTTTATTCATGTTTATGATATGTCCTAATATCTATTCCATTTCTTACCCAAGAATTTAAGGGTGATTATCTAACCAAGAGGTATATGAACAAGGAATGGTATATATGCAAGGCAGTTTTAAGCCTATTTATAGTAGGATGAGAGTATGTGAATGAGGTAGCACATTGTGAGAAAAATAGGTATTTTATACCATAATATGGGTGTATAGGATATATAATGAATATATGAAATTGTGTCTGCATATGAGGATTGAGGTCATATGACCTAATCAGTCTTAAAGAGACCTAATTGAGTGAAGAGACCTAAAAGGTAATTTGAGAGGAATAAGAGGGTGAAAGCTGAAGAGGTGGTCATCATCAGTTGGTTGAGAAAAAAGGTCTTCTAAAGGTGATCAAATCAATTATGTGGTTTAGTTGGTGTTAATTCATCTAGGTGGTTGGTGCCTCCTTGCAAGTTGGTGTTTGTTAAAACCTAATTAGGTTGGTGCTTAGCTAGTTGGGGTTGCTACTCCATGTGAAGTTGGTGCTTCACTAAATTATGACATTTTGACTTATAGTATTGTATTTAATTTTTAAGGATTAGTGGGATTTATTTACCTTTAATTTTTCCAACATATATGATGTTTTATCTTGTGTTATCTTATTTCATGCTTGTATGGGTATTTGTTAATACATTACTTAATTTATATATTGATGTGATGGTTCATGAATAATAAGAAGGAATTTAAATAAAGTTTCAAGACACTAATTCATTCCCCATCTCAATGATTTTCCTTCCAAAATTTGGAATTATATCAAGTCCTTTGAAGTAGGCCTAATAACCTAAAGAGATCCTAGAAGCAAGGATGGCTAGTCAACAAGCTCAAGGTGGTTTCTCTACTAGCAAGGATCTATTCTTCAATGGGACTAATTTTTCATTTTGGATCATTATAATGAGTACATATCTAATGTTAATGGTCCATGACATATGGAAAATTATTTTTGGATGGATACACTCCACCTCTTAAACCACCAACTGATGCAATAGGCAAGAAGGAAAGTGAGAGCGATTCTAAGGCAATGAATGCCATTCCATGTGGCCTATCAAAGGCAGAGTTTATGAAGGTGATGCACTATGAGTAAGCCAAGGTGATATGGGAAAAATTAAATAATATCTATGAAGGAGACACCAAGGTGAATATGGCCAAGTTGCAGACCCACTAGAGATAATTTGAAAGTCTAAAGATGAATGAAGATGAAACCATTGCATCTTACTTGTTGAAGGTTGATGAAGTAGTCAATGTCATTAGAGGATTGGGAGAAGAAGTGAATGAGTCTAAAGTTTTTCAAAAGGTATTAATATCACTAACTCTTAAATTTTATTCTAAGATGTTTGCATTAGAAGAGATTTAAGATTTGGACAAGCTAGAAATGGATGGGCTTAATGGAATCTTAACTACCTATGAGATGAGAACAAATGAAGGCCTCCTAATAAGGAATAAACATTAAAACATAAGAATAATTAAAAATCCAATAAGGTCAAGGATTAGGTATTTTTATATGTTGATGATGATGAACTAATAGTTATATTTGCTAGGAAATTGAGGTTTAGATCTAGTAAGTACACAGGTAAGTTACCTTTCAAATGTTTAAACTATTGTAAGATTGATAAATTTACATCTAAGTGTCCTAAAAAGGATAAGAATATGCATGATGAAGAACATAATGAACATCATGGTGATGATAAGAAGGTCTATAATCCTAACAAAAGCAAGAAATATTTCAAGAAGTATGAAGGTAGGAAAGGGTCATTCAAGAATAAGAGAAGTTTCTATACCAAAGAAGATAATAACTCATCTGATGTAAGTGACTCAAGTACATATGATAGTGATGATGATAGTATTGAACATAACATGACAACAATTAAACCTTATTCATTGCTATATAAATATACATGAGGGTTGCTCAAAAGAGAAAGGCTTTAGGGATGATAAAGAATAAGATGAAGAAAAGGTTGAGGTGAACCTTGAAGTAGAATTGGTGAGTACTCTAGAGGATTTGAAGTTCTAAAGAAGAAATAATCACAAACTAAGATCATTAGTTAAAGACTATGAAGATAAGATTGGTTTTTTTGAAGAAAGACTGAGTAACACATCCAAGGAGTATGATTAGATCATCAATCACATTAAAGCACATATATAGATAGTCACTGCTAGCCTAAAATATAAAGAGGATGAATGCATCAGATATGGAACTAAAATAAATTCCTTGAAATTTGATTTGGATCAAGCATTTATAAATTTGAAGACCTTTATGAATTTTTAAAAGAGTAATGATGCTCTAGATAACATCTTAAGTAATTAGACAAGTCTTGGTTTCAAATAAGACCAAAAAGAGGTAACTCAAGTCAAGGAGAAGGATACTAAATATAAGAAGGTCAACATGAAAATACCAATCAAATTAATGTTATGAGGTATGTTAATTCATTCAATAGCTATTGTTTTTCATGTAATCAGTTTGGTCATAGAGCAAGAGAGTTTAGAAGACCCTCTAAAAATTAATATGCATGGGATTATGAAAAGAATAATCAGTCAAGAGGTATGTATAAAGTTGTTTACTACAAGTTTCATAATGTGAGACTCATTATAAGATTTTATTCTAATAGAGTTATAAGGACATCAAGTCAAAATAAGAGGTTTAAAGCCCCTAGAGTACAAGAGAGAAGGCAAATGAATATGTGGAAACCAAAGATAGTAAAGGTGAGTCATGATTAGTCTACAAGCTCAAGTGGGTTATTATATATGATATAACATACTTCAAATGTGAAATCAAGTCAGGAATGCCTATTATCAGCTCATATTATTGATCAAAATGTTGATGAATAAGTCAAACCTAAGGTTTTAATCAATCCCTAAAATATCGTGATGGATATTCACTCTTGTGAGAGCATGGAGATCTGGGAATCTCTTGAGTTTATGTTGTTTTTATGCCCTATGGAAATGGGTGACTCCATTAGACTTCATAGATACACTCTTTAGTTAGCAGAAACATGGTGGATGTTTGGTTTGAGGGGGATCTATTCAGTTTGTTCATAATATCCAAGTATATTTTTTGACAAGCATAGAAAATCTCAAGCTATGAATATAAAGGGGGAGTCTCTAATTCTTTAGTTGATGACAAGAATATGGTGGCCTAGTGTGTGATCAAAGATTTGTATCATATTATTCATAACAAGAACAAGGTGAGTGGTCTTGAAGATCTGAGGTATGCATGGAGTAAGGGATAAGCATGTTCATATAATGATTCATATATTATGTGTTGAGATTCTATTGAAAGAAGGTGTGTTTCCATATGGCATTTTATGGAAGACCCTTTGTAATTATTGTCAAAGGGGGAGAAAGTTCAAGAAGGGAGATTGATCAGATTGGGAGAGATGAGAGTGATCAGACTAAAGAATGTTTTTCCATTAATGACAAATGGGGAGTTTGTTGAGAAGAGTTGTCATTGATGTCAAGGTGCATTTGGTGAAGATGCATGGTGAGTGGTCTTTCAGGTATTAGCCTATGTACTTGATGTGACAAGAGATAATTTGAAGGCAACCTAATGTCTCTATGTTGAGAGAGAATTTGAAATAAACCTAATGATTCTTATATTGGTTGATGTCAATGTTCAGTTTAAGTGAGCATTAAACCATGTTTGAGTATTAGTTCTTGAGTACAAGGTGTCTTGAGAAGCCTAGTCTAGACCCTATGAGAAGGTGTGTATAGTGAATTTTGGTGAATTAAGTAAGCAAAAAAAATTTAGAGGTTGTTTGACATTGTATGATGATGCAAGACAAGTGTAGATATGTTTAGAAGTGTTTCAAGGTTAGTTGTCAAGTTTCAAGTGCTTAAGAATCCTAATCATGGCACTACTCATAGCATGAAGAGACCTTATGAGAAAGTATGAGTATGATGGCTTGGTGATATGAGTTCACATAGGCATGAATGGATGTATAAGGTTTTTTTATCATGCATGTGAGGCATTGGATCACTCATGATAATCTCAAGGTGAGCCTACAAGGGTAGGATCTATAGATCAAGTATGCAACTAGACCATTTCTAGACCCTATTTGGCCTAATGGGCATCATGATCCATTTTCAAGACATATAAAGGATTTATGGAACTATTTAATCATGATAAAGGTTTATTAAGTATGTTAGTGAGGTGGAGAGCACATTTAAAGAGGCATGAAGGTCAGTTTCAAAGTGTAATGTGATTTGTAGGTCAATGTCTAGAGAGCAAAGAGAAAGAGTGTGGCCTAATGAGGGGTTATGATCATATTTAAAAGTTTTTGAGATTATGTAAGCATTTTTAAAGGTTAGGTATGCTTTTTTAAGTGTGTCCATGCATTTTGAGGTCATGGTGTGCAATAAAAAGCATGAAAAGTGGTTTTAAGGTCTCTCAAGTACACAAAATAAAGGCATGCAAACTTGAGGACTTTCAAGTGTTCATTGGCATGTGTAACCTCTACATAGGAACCTGAGTTGTTAAGGAAAGATGGGTAAGTATCCTAGATAATAACTATAGGCATTAGTTTTGGATTTAAGGGGCAATCCTTTATGAATAATAGTTAACACCAAAACCTGTGTTAAACCTCTCTAAAACCCTAACAAGGACCTGATGTGAAATATCTTTTTTAAAACAGCCTAGAATAGTATCAAATTACTAGAAAAAATATTTTATCATGTATTCAAATCTCCCAAGCACCTTGAGGTGTGATTGAGTCATTAGGTGTGTGAGTAGACCCTACAGGAAAGTGTTAGTTTCTTAGATATGTATTATATCAATCAGAGTTGACCAAGTTAAAGTATGCAAATGGATGAAGGATGAATTTTGAGACTCATGTCTCATATCCATGAAAATTTATGGAAAATTTCAAGCCCTCGAGTATTCTAAACCTATCATCCAAGTTAGCTAGTTGCTAATAGGCTTATTGGTGAAAACAATGAGAAATCTAGGTAGCAGTGAGAAGATGATTAGGGATATGTTATCATGAAATAGTGATGAAAAAAAGTACATGGATATTTTTTTATATACTTTTAAGACATGATCATTTTTTATATATGTTTTGGATATCAGTGATTATAGTGAAAAAATTGCTCACAAGTTGACTTGTCTAGCTCAATGAGGTTTGTGTATAGTGAGGTTATGAGATTGGTCTGCAAGACCAATATTTCCATTTGACCATATTATATTTATATTTTAAAATAATATAATTATATCATAATATTATCTAAATTCATCATAATTCTTTGAATATTTCTACACAGGTGTTGAAGGTATGAGTCACCATGACAGTGCTTGAAGGTAAACTGGCAATTCTAGGTAAGCAAGTTATAGTGATGATTTTGAGGCTATATGCCATGATTTGATGTATATAATGCATATAGTGTTTATATTTTTGACTTTAATTTATTTCTCATGATTTTTTAAATATTTTAAGTCAGGATAAGAGGTTGAAATATTGAAGCCAAAAAGGCTTTTCTAGTTCTACAAGACCAATATTTGACATTAGACCTTGTTAATTTTGTATTTTAAAGTGTTATAAAGATATAAAAGGATATTTTTAAAATAAAATTGGTCATGGAGGGTTTTATTTCATATGTTTAAGATCAATTTTTTCATGATTGGGTTTTGGAGTGTTTTTTAGTTTTGAGTGAGCTATTTACAGAGAAGTATTTGAGTCCTTTTGACCAAAGTTATGAAGTATAAATCAAATGGTGATGTTTTTAAGCTAATGTAATTTATTTCCATGTGATTTACTGACATTTTTATGTGACTAAATTATGTACATGCTTCATTTTTGTTTGGTAGACTTTATGTAGGTTTATAGGCCTAATTGTGAACAATACTAATAGTGTGTTTTAAGTGGTGATTGGACCTAAAAGGTGTTATAGAACCTATATGAGATTAGTATATGTCTATTTGATTATTATATGATATTTTCCTTCCATGTGTAGAGTTTTAAAGTGTTACAAGGAAGGCAAAGGGTAACGTGTCCTAAAGTAGACCTAATGGGATTAGGTCTCCATGAGACCTAAAGATGAAATAAGGCCTAATTGAGATATGTTAGACCTAAAGGGAATCAAATCTCATTTTATTCATGTTTATTATATGTCCTAATATATATTCCATGTCAGACCTAATATTTTAAGGGTGATTAGCTGGCCAAGAGGTATATGAATAAGGAATGGTATATATACAAGGCAGTTTTAGATCTATTTGCAGTAGGATGAGAGTATGCAAATAAGATAGCACATTGTGAGAAAAAAGAGGTATTATATAACATCATATGGGTTTATATGATCTTTATGAAGATATGAAAGTGTGTCCTCATATGAGTATCAAGGTTATATAACCTAATCAGTCTTGAAGAGACCTAATTGAGCAAAGAGACTTAGAAGGCATTTTGAGAGGAATGAGAGGGTGAAGAGATAAAGAGGTGGTCATCATCAATTGATATGCAGGTGTTATGAAGGTGATAAAATTAATTGTGTAAGTTTTTGTTGAGTCATCTAGGGGTTTCGTGCCTCCTTTCAAGTTGGTACTTTCTAAAACCTAGCTAGGTTAATGCTTAGCTAGTTAGGGTTGGTGCTCCATGTGAAGTTGGTGATTCACTAAATTATGATATTTTGACTTATAAAACTATATTCTATTTAAAATGTTCAATGGGTTTTCTTCCCCTTGAGGTTTTTCCACATCTATGATGTGTTTTCTTATGCAATCTTGTTTCATGCTTGTATGGGTGTTTGTTAATACATTACTTGATCTATATGTTGATGTGATGGTTCATGATTACTAAGAAATAATTTTTAAAAAAAATTAAGACACTAATTCAACCTCCCCCTCTCAGGGATTGTGCTTCCAATAAATTAGATAATTTGTTTGGTGAGGAATCAGTATGTAACATCCTTACCCACTAAAGCTAGTCATCGTCCCAGATGACTCTTATCAAACATAAGTTCTAAATTAAAAACATTATTAAATAGAGGAATAACATAGTATAAAATATCAAATCAAGTAAATAAATACAAAATTCACCTATACATCTCATCACAGTTCTTCCAAGTAGTACTATTTGTTGTTCCCAAAATTTGTCACTCATTTTTGGGACAACATATGAACTATTTTGGTCCTGTAGGCTACAATTCTCTTTTCCCTTCTCAATATATTGTTTTGAGTATTCAAATTCTCCATTATTCAAGCTTTTTCAACTAAGGGACTCTATAAGCTGATTTCTACGGACTCTATAGACTTGTTTCTATGGACTTTGAAGGCTTGTTTCTACGGACTCTGCAGGCTTAAAACTATGGACTCTGCAAGAAAGAAACAAGTTCCCAACACTTAGGAAATTTCAAGGTTGGTTCAATGTTGAGGTTCAACCAAAAGGTCCATTGGCAAGCTTAAAGAGTTAAGTGATTCGGCAAAAGTTCAAGGTTCAACAAATTTAATCAAAGTCTGAAGAGTTAATCCAATCAGTTGGTTCAAATGAATGGTTCAAAGCGGTTGGTTCAAAGTGGTCAATTGAATGAACAAAACACAGTATTGAACCATTGAATCGTTAAACCATTGAAACATGGTTGGTTCAATCAGTCAGTTCAATCAGAACGTTCAAAGGAGTCCCCCAAAACCCAAAGGGCAAGTGTCCTTGCAAAGGGCAGTGAACAAAAGGGAACAAAAAGATACCTTTCAAAAAGATTTTCCATGGTGAAATTTTACAAGTGAAATCCTTCAGATAAATTGTCTGAAGGAATTCCTTCAAACATTTTGTCCAAAGGAATGATCAAAGGCCTGATGGGAAGTGACTAAGGCAAAGGAAAGAAATCCTTCAGACAAAATGTCCAAAGGAATTCCTTCAGACATTTTGTTTGAAGGATTTGAAGAAGAAGGCCACCTAAAGGACCCCAAAGGGTATACCCTTGCGGGGGTTTCTCGATGACCAGGGATTGAACCTTTCTCAAGGCTTGAAGGGACACCTTCCCTTTAGGGGGGTCCCAAAGACATAAATCCAAAGGAATTTTAAAGCTTGAGAGACTTAGAGAAAACAAAGGCTTCTAAGAAAGAGGATGAATCGTTGAACCTTGAACCAAAATGGTTCAAAGGTTTAATAGGTTCAATTGTTCAAGGAAAGTGAATGAACCAAAGAAGCAAATAAACCAAAGAAATGAATGAACCAAAGAAGCGAATGAATCAAAGAAACGAATGAACCAAAGAAGTAATTGAACCAAGGAGCTGAGAAGGCCACCCAAACCATTGAACCAGTGAACCAATGATGTCCTTGTGGATGTCAAATTTATGGTAATGAAATATTTGTTGATTTCCAAATGTAGCACAGAACTTGAAAACAAACTCAGTGACCAATTGAAGAGGGAGCTAAAAAATCTAGTAGAAAGGGAAAAGATATCCTGAGATCTCAAATTGCAATAAGAAAGAGGAAAAGACTAGAAATATCTACGTAGGAGTTATTTCCAGTAGGTGGAATAGTCCACCAAGTAGGCATCTGAGCTTGAAAGCATTAAAAGGTGCAGGCTATTTTTCTCCCATGGAATAAAAGTGAGGGGACAGATGTGTACATATTATGAGAAAGATCAAACAACCCATGCTAAGGAGAAGATATTTGGGATGAATTGACATGCCAAAGTTAAGGCAGACGCCCTGTTCTAGCATGGCCTCTTTGACTAAATTGAAAATGCATTTAAGGCATTGAATGCAACATGGGCCATTGCATGAAACAAAGCACCAAGTCTTACTTGGCTGATATATATTGTAATCTCTTATTTTATGGAAAAGGGGGGAACTTTTGGTTATAGAAGAAAAACTCTGCCAAAATTGTGAGGCAATCACTGAGACTTTGAGCTCAGATTGTTAATTGTATTTCTTTGTTTGAATGAGAAAGCAAGTTACTTTTAGACTTTATGCTGTAATAGCTTGTGTCATTTAGGAGATTGTTCTTATGTCTATTTCCTGAATGCATTCTTATCCATTTAATGAAATAAGTAGAATTAGTAGAAGTAATTAGGAAGGTGTCCTAAAGCCACTTGTGGGAAGACTTTGTGCTGCCACAATTGTCTTTAGTGTGTCTATTTTTAGTTTATTTCTATGTAAAGGATCTTGGAACAACATTGTGCCCCCATTATCCTTTGTATTTCACTCTTGGGAAGTTGAGGTGGATACTTTGTGCTACACCTTTTCCTGCTAGTTACTACGCTCCCTGTTACCAGTTACTTGTTACCTATTAGAAAGAACTCATGTTGTTTGTTGCAAGATCACTTCTAAAAGAAGAGAAGTGCCTCCAGTCAATCACCCAAGATTTCTCCTTTGATTTGTGAATATCATCTCTAAAAAAAGAGAGATGGATGGTGTTGATCCTACCCTTGGGTGTTATTTTCTACATATATATATATAGTATATAGCACCTCATTTTAATAGGGAACCTCCCCTTGATGAGAAGAGAGATTTGTCCCCCTTCTGATGTGGTAAACCTATACATTTGGTTGACCAATCTCCATATGTTGTGGTTGAAATCACATATTTTTATCATCAATTATCTGGTGACAAAATATTCACCCAATAATTTTTTGATGACTTTGCTAGGGAAGAACGAGCAGTTTTTGTTCTTTTCCTTATCCATTTTCTTCACTGGGGACACAGCAATTTTGCACAATTTGAAGCCTCAAGCTTCAGATTAAATCATCACTTATGTCTTATCCATTATCTTTATAGCCTTATCCATTTCCATTATATACTCTGAGCTAAAAAACCAGAGACGCTAGAGATCAAGCGTTTTATTTCAAAAGTCAATTCTCTGCCAGCTCCACGCCAATAGTTTTTGGTGACTCCATTGGGGAAGAGCACGTAGTTTGAAGCCTCATACTTCAAGCTGAAGTAGGGCCAGTTCTTTTCCATTTGTATTCTACAATCTAGTAGCTCCATGCTATACAAGAAGCCAAAGATCCCAAGGTGTTCTTGACCCTATTTTTGAGTTGGTGCAATAAGACAATTTTGATTTATTTCCTCCACAATTTCAAGTTCAATGAACTAGGAGTCTTTCTCCTACCAATACAAGGCAGAGCTTCTTTTTCTACTGTTAGTTGAGCTTTGCCTATACATACTCCACCCAAATTTTTTATCCCCCTTTCCATAATCAAATCATTGCAGTTTAAGGCCCCTGGGGTAACTCTTTTGGCCCACTCAATTTAACTCCACCTCTACATGAGCTACCATGTAGTTCAAGGAAGAATTTTCCCAAATTCTTAGTGATGGGAGAGTTCATCCTAATGAACACATTGTAGCTTTTATCATATCTTGTGGTGTGATAGGCATGGAGTATGAGGACGTAGTAGTTAGGCTATTTGTGGAAACATTGCAAGGTGCTGTTGCAGACTAGTTCTATCATCTACAGGCCTAAACTGTGACTAACTAGAACACTCTTAAATCTAAGTTTGAAGTTAAGTTCAAACTTGCAAAAGATGCACATGCCCTATTGGCCTAGCTCACATAGATGAAGAAAGAACCTCATGAACTTATGAGGGACTTCATTGCCAAATTTGATAAGCTGAAGAACAGGATTCCTATAATTGCTTAGCCAACACCTGAGAACCTTAAATATTTCTTCATGTAAGTTTTTTGCTGAGACATGTTGGCCACATAGACCTTTTTGTTGCTCAAGATTTGGTCATTGAGGTGGAAGATGACCTTATCTTGGCAGGAAAGATAAGGAGAGATCCTAATAGAGGTAAATCTTCTTCATCTTCTGAATATCCATCTATACGCACCATTGATCCAATGGTGCAAAAGCTAAAAAATGAGTTGCTAGCTCTTAGAAAGCAAATGGTGCAAGGGATGTCTTCTGCTCCTTCATATCAAGATATGCCAAGGAGAACATTCCCTAATCAGTCATATCAAGGCACTGCTAGAAATTAAGGGTAATCAAATTGTCTTCCTCCCCCATAGAGGAAACTTACCATTGATGCAGCACTTGAAACTCAATAGTTAGATATCTCAAAATAGAATCTAATTTCTCCTTCCAGCTTGAGTTGAACTAAGAAGATGATGCTAATCTCTTCATAGAGGAAGAAGAAGAATTAGCTGGTGACTCCAACATTGGTTTCTTGAATTACCAAGATGAACCTAGAAGTGACGGTAAAGTAATTGAGGGATCATATGTTGTGTTCACCCAGTCCAAGAATCAGTCAACCTAGTAAGCTGATAAGGAAAAAATAGAAGATCGAGCTTAGCCTGCAATTTCAATTGCCAAACAAGGAACTTCTCTGCCTTTCCAGCCAAAGGACCCAGTGAGTAATAAAATAGTAAGTACCTAAAATACACCTTCACCTTTTAATTTAATTTTGTAGATCAGTCCTTGCCCCCTAAAAACCAAAAGAATAAACTACCTTTCCCTATTCCCAATTCATTTTAGACATTTGACATAGTCAACCATGTCAAGAAAACTAAAATTCAAATGTCTAAATTTGAATTCCTACAATCTAACCCTGAGCAGTTGGATAAGTTAGTGGATTGTGTGAAGAATAAAACCATCCCTACATGACCTACTATTCTAAAAGTAACTCTTGGTCCCCCCAAGAACACATCCACCTAAAATAACCTTGTGATTACTCCTCCTACTACTCTTGGGAGGATAGAACCATTTTATGTCTCCCTGCTGATAAATGGACCCCAGTTGAACAATTGTATCATATACTTAGGTGCATCTGACAATGTCATGCCTACCAAAGTGGAAAAATATCTTGGTCTCACACTGACCAAGACATTTGGGAGATGTTTCTCCATGGAGAACAAACAAGTGCCACTGTTGGGACAAATCAAGGATGCCCAATTTGCATTTGCAGCATTCCTGGACAAGAGAATCAAGATGACAATCCTGGTGGCTGACGTCCTAGCCTCATACGACATTTATCTGGGGCAAAATTTCTAAAAAGATATTGGTGGTGAGTTAATCATGGACCTATTCGAGGTGAGAATACCTGTCAAAAATGTCATGTAGAGATTGCTCCCTAAGAAGGAAGCAAAATATGTTGTCACTAAAACATCAGCGCCTAAAGTTCAAATTCTATTTGAGTCTTCAGGCATGGCTAATTACTTCTTATCCATGGAGGAGGTTCATGTGGTGACTGATGAAACTTCTAAAAATGACAATCTAAAAATTGGCTCAGATGGAATAGCAGAAGGATTGGTAGAATGTAGTAGAAGTGCAAAAGAATCCTCCCCTCCAAATGAAGAAGAATCTAAGGTAAAAATAGTTTTTGATAATGTATGGATACTAGAATTTGATGGCAGTTATTCCACTACCAATTCAAGAGCTGAGATTGTGTTGATATCTCCTCAAGGAGATATTTTTCCTTCTTCATACAAGTTGCAGTTCAGCAACACCAACAACACTACTGAGTACGAATCTCTACTGCTTGGATTAAAGGCCACCCAAGACAAGGGAATCAAGCTCCTTCATGCCAAAGGAGATATTGAGTTGGTGGTTTATTAGGTGAGGAACCTATACCAAACCAAAAATGAGAGATTGTGCCACTACCACAATCTAGTTTGGGATCAAATTGAAAGCTTTGATGTTTCAGTATCTCTGTAGTTTCCAGGGGATTCAATGATCAAGCTGATGTTTTGGCTATTTTAGCAACTCTTTTGGTTCCTCACTCAGATTGTAAATGAGATAAGTACACTATTGAACTAGTCTTTCGACCAAGTGTGCCTGATAATGCCAATCATTGGCAAGTGTTCAATGGTGACAACCAAATCACTACCTTCTTGGAACAAAAAGATAGCTTTGAACAGCTTCACTTTGAAGGCAATGAGCCTCAGAAGCTTGAACCAGCGCCTGAATCAAGTTTAGATGTAGGTGAGGAATTCCTATAACTAAAGGGGAATAAAATTCTCAAAATATTGATTTCCCTTGAGAAGTTGTTTGACAAGCACAATAGGTTCATCAAATAACAACAAATGGTTTCAAGCTCCTCCCAGGAATTTGATCAGATAAATTTAGGTACCAAGGAAAATCCCAAGATGGTGAACATTGAGAAGTGATGCACTTTAGAGGAGAGACTCTAATTTAATAACCTACTTCACCACTACATGGATGTTTTGGCATACTCCTGTGACGATCTAAAGTCGCTCAGGCATGAAGAACTTTACCATGAAATTCCTCTCAAGAGTGATTCAGTGCCTTACAAGCAAAAATCTAGGCACTACAATCCAAAGATATCAGGTACTATTCTATCTGAAATATAGAAAATGTTGAATGCTAGGATAATTTTTCCAATCCATCATTCCACATGGATTGTAAACATAGTTCTTGTGAGGAAGAAGAATGGCAAAATTTACCTCTGTGTGGACTTCAAAAATTTGAATCAGTCATCCTTAAAGGATAACTACCCTCTGCCCATCATGGATCAAGTCCTTCAGATGGTGACTGGTTCAGAGATGTTATCAATGCTAGATGATTTCTTAGGGTACAATCAAGTAGAATTCAGTGAAGCAAACCAACATAAGACTACCTTCACCATGTCTTGAGGCACCTTTACATATCGAAGAATGCCATTTGGCCTGATAAATGTTGGCACCACCTTCCAGAGAGTAATGGACCTTGCTTTCAAAGATAAAATAGGTAAGTTCATTATGGTATACCTTGATGACTTGACCATCTTTTCCAAGCATCACCCTGACCATGTGCATCATTTGCAACAAGTGCTTGAACGTCGCCGCTACAATGACATTTCTCTAAATCCCAAGAAGTTAGTTTTTGGGGTAATAGAATGGAAACTTCTTAGACACATTGTATCCCAAGAAGGCATAAAGATTGACTCAAAAAGAGTCAAATCTATCTGGGAGCTTACTTTACCCACAAGTAAGACTATAGTTCACTCTTTCTTTGGAAAGGTGATTTTTTTACGAAGGTTCATCCCCAAGTTCATAGAGAAGACTCGCCATACCGTAAATATGATGAAAGAAAAGGCCACTTTCAGTTGGACTGACAAAGGCAAATTGGAATTTCAAGACATCAGGATAGCTATTACCCATGCCCCAATTTTGGTTTGTCCAGATTATACCAAGGATTTCACAATGTATAGTTATGCTTCTGAACACATAATTTCAGCAATTTTAGTTTAATAGAACCAAGAAGGTGTGGAATCTCCCATATCCTTCATGAGTTATCCACTCAAAGCTCATGAACTGAAGTATTCAAACATGGAGAAGCATGCTTATGTAATGGTAAAGGTAGTAAAGCACTTCTACTTTTACATCCTAAATTCACACGTTACTGCTATGGTTCTTGATACCATAGTTAAATCCATATTAACTCAGTAGGAGTTTGGAACCAAAAGGGGCAATTGGATTGCTAAAATCTAGGAGTTTGATCTCATTATCAAACCAACAAATATTTTATGAGGAAGGGGCCTTTGCCAATTGATTGATGACAATAGACCCGAAGAAGCAGGGCATGAAGAAATAGAAATGGAAAACATGCCAATAGTCCTTTTTGTCTCCACCATGAATGAGTGGTATTCAAGTATTACTCATTGCCTTACTTATGGGGAGTGTCCTACCCACCTGTCTCATAAAGAAAGGAGGACTGTTAAATTGAAAGCTATCAATTTTGTCCAATGGGACAATAGCCTGTATAAGATGAGCCTTGATGGAGTGTTCCTTCACTGCATGGATAAAGAATAGCAGAACCAAATTTTGAAGTCCTTCCATAATCTGGCCTGTGGAAGACATTTTTTTCTCCTATAACTACCCATAATATTCTTTGAGCCAGGTATTACTGGCTTACTCTATTTTAAGATGCATAAAAATGGTTATGAAGATGTGAATTGTGCCAATAGTTCGTTGGAAGACCCAAGTTTGTTGCTCTACCTCTCAAGCTAGTGGTAATAGAAGAGCCATTTCAGTAATGGGGAATCAATTTTATTGGTACTATAAACCCATCTTCAAGTGTTGGACATGATTATGTCCTCACAGCCATAGATTACTTCACCAAATGGGTGGAAGCAATTCCAACCAAGCATGTTACTTCAGAAGTGGTATGCGATTTCCTCAAGGAAAACATCATTTCCAAGTTTGGGGTTCCAACCAAGATTGTCACAGACAATGCATCCTATTTCCCTTCTCATGAGATCACTCAATTCTATTTTCATTATGGGATTACCCTCTCCCACTCTAATTATTTTCCACAAGGGAATGGCCAAGTAGAATCAAGCAACAAGAACCTGGTGACCATCATCAGGAAGCTAGTGGATGACAACCAACAAACATAGCATAAAGCATTGGTTAATGCTTTATGGGTAGATAGAATTACACCCAAGAGGGTGATAGGTTTGTCACCATTCCAACTTTTGTATAGTCTCAAAATAGAGATACCAATCACCCTAGAATTTCCAACACTAAAATTGGCAAAGACAGTCAAAGATTAGACATATGAAAGCTCCATTGACAAAAAGATCATGTACTTGACTGAGCTAGATGAGCAGCAAACTATGGTGGTAGACCGAAATACTGTGCATCAAAGTCTAGTGAAGAAGATCTTTGACCAAAAAACAAAAACCCATGATTTCCATATTGGAGATCAAGTTCTATTATGGGACAAGAGAAGAGAACCAAAGGGAATGCATGGGAAATTTGATTCCCTATGGAGAGGCCCGTTTACTATCCATCAGCTCAATGGTGAAAATAGTTTCCTATTTAAGTATCAAGATGGCATGCCCTTTTCTCTACCTCACAATGGGCATCATCTAAAGCACTTCAATTCTTAAATTATCAAATAAGATCATCTGTACATATGTATATTTGTATAGTCTTTAGTTTTATTTTATGATTTTCATTTTTATTTTTGGTGCCTTTCTTTTTTGGGTAGCATGAATCCATAGCCCAATGGCCTACTTGAAGGCACTAGAGATTTTGGTTTCTACTCCCCTCAACTATTTCAAAAATTCAAATGAAGGAAGTTCCCCAACTGGAGCCAGTTATTGTTCCCAAAATCTGTCACTCATTTTTGGGACAACATATGAACTATTTTGGTCCTGTAGGCCAAAATTCTCTTTTTCCTTCTTAAAAAATTGTTCTGAGTATTCAAATTCTCAATTATTCAAGCTTTTTTAGCTAAGGGACTTTGTAGGCTGATTTCTATAGACTCTATAGGCTGATTTCTATGGACTCTACAGACTTGTTTCTACGAACTCTGCAAGCTTGTTTCTACGGACTCTGCAGGCTTGGAACTATGGACTCTACAGGAAAGAAACAAGTTCCCAACACTTAGGCAATTTCAAGATTGGTTCAATGTCGAGGTTCAACCAAAAGCTTCATTGGCAAGCTTAAAGAGTTAAGTGCTTTAGCAAAAGTTCAAGGTTTAACAAGTTCAATCAAAGTCTGAAGAGTTATTCCAATCAATTGGTTCAAATGAATGGTTCAAGTGGTTGGTTCAAACTAGTCAATTGAATGAATGGAACACAGTATTGAACCAATAAACTGTTGAACCATTGAACCATGGTTGGTTCAATCACTTGATTCAATCGAAAGGTTCAAAGGAGTCCCCCAAAACCCAAAGGGCAAGTGCCCTTGCGGAGGGCAGTGAACAAAAGGGAATAAAAAGATACCTTTTGGAAATATTTTTTGCAGTGAAATTTTACAAGTGAAATCCTTCAGACAAATTGTCTAAAGGAATTCCTTCAAACATTTTGTCTGAAGGAATGATCAAAGGCCTAACAGGAAGTGACTAAGGAAAAGGAAAGAAATCCTTTAGATAAAATGTCTGAAGAAATTCCTTTGAACATTTTATCTGAAGGATTTGAAGAAGAAGGCCGCCCAAAGGACCCTGAAGGGCAAGTACCCTTGCGGGGGGCTTTCGGCGACCAGGGATTGGACCTTTCTCAAGGCCCAAAGGGACACCTTCCCTTTGGGGGGGTCCCAAAGACATAAATTTGAAGGAATTTCAAAACTCAAGAGACTTAGAGAAAACAAAGGCTTCTAAGAAAGAGGATGAACTATTGAACCTTGAACCAAAATGGTTTAAAGGTTCAACGGTTCAAGGAAAGTGAATGAACCAAAGAAGTGAATGAACCAAAGAAATGAATAAACCAAAGAAGTGAATGAACTAAAGAAATGAATGAACCAAAGAAGTGACAAAACCAAGGAGCTGAGAAGGCCACCTGAACCGTTGAACCAGTGAACCAATGATGTCCCCACGAATGTCAAATTCAAGGTAATGAAATATTTGTTGATTTTCAAATGTGGCATAGAACTTGAAAACAAACTCAGTGACCAGCTGAAGAGGGCACTGAAAGAGCCAGCAGAAAGGAAAAAGATAGCTCAAGAGCTTAAATTGCAATAGGAAAGAGGGAAAGACCAAAAATATTTGTGTAGGAGTTATTTCCAGTAGGTGGAACAGTCCACCAAGTAGGCATCTGAGCTCACAAGCATTAAAAAGTGCAACCTATTTTTCTCCCTTGGAATAAAAGTGAGGTGATAGCTGTGTACATATTAGGAGAAAGATTAGATGACCCATAATAAGGAGAAGATATTTGGGATGAATTGGCATGCCACAGTTAAGGCAGATGACCTGTTCCAGCATGGCCTCTTTGACTGAATTGAAAATGCATTCAAGGCATTGAATGCATCATGGACCATTCCATGAAACAAAGTGCCAAGTCTTTCTTGGTCGCTATATATTTTAATCTCCTATTTTTTGGAAAAGGGGGGATCTTTTGGTTATAAAAGCAAAAAAATTCCAAAATTATGAGGTGATCACTGAGATTTTGAGCTCAAATTGTTAATCATATTTCTTTGTTTGAATGAGAAAGCAAGTTACTTTTAGACTTTGTGCTATAATAGATTGTGTTATTTAGGAGATTGTTCTTATGTCTATTTCCTGAATGTGTTCTTGTCCATTTAATGAAATAAGTAGAATTAGTAGAAGTAATCAGGAAGGTGTCCTAAAGCCAATTGTGGAAAGACTTTGTGCTACCATAATTGTCTTTAGTGTGTCTATTTTTAGTTTATTTCTGTGTAAAGGATCTTGGGATGACTTTGTGCCAGCATTATCCTTCGTATTTCACTCTTGGGCAGTTGAGGTGGCGACTTTGTGCTACACCTTTTCTTGTTGATTACTATGCCCCCTATTACCAGTTACTTGTTACCTATTAGAAAGAACTCTTCTTGTTTGCTGCAAGACCACTTCTGAAAGAAGAGAAGTGCCTTCAGTGTTTTCACCTAAATTTCTCCTTTGTTTGTGAACATCATTTATGAAAGAAGAGAGATGGATGGTGTTGTCCTACCCCTGAGTGTTATTTTTTGCATATATATAGTATCTAGCCCCTCATTTTTTATAGTGAACCTCCCCTTGATGAGAGGAGAGATTTGTCCCCTTCTGATGTGGTAAACCTACACTTTTGGCCGACCAACCTCCTTATGTTGTCGTTGAAATCACCTATTTTGCTCAGACTAATTGGTTCTATCATGACCACCTCAAGGTCCACAACTAGCAAGACAAGCCTATATACTATAGGATTGAACACTTCTAATACCATTAAGGGTCCCATATATCTCAGTGAAAATTTTACTTACTTTCTAGAAGTGCTTAAAATCATCATAAAATCCAAAAATAAATGGCTAGGGAGAGTTCCACAAAACCTTCCATCCCCCTTGCACATCTCTCTATCCTAGAGAGTGTTTTTCTCATTTTAGAGAAATATTTAGGGAGACTTGTAAGAATTTAATACTATCACTACTCCGTGTAACTTTAGGTAAGTAAAACATGTCAATATTATCACTACTCTATGTAGCTTTCAGACAAGTATGATGATGAATAGGAACTAAAAACACTACATTTCCAATGTATACTACATTTAAAAATTTAAGGGATACATGTTCAATAATATACATGCATATAGGCATATGACTAAATTTGACAAGTTTGCTTATCAAATATTGGATTTGATAAGTCTATCTATTGGAGCCAAACTCAATAAAATTGACAAGTTTGTCTGTAAAATCATGGATTTGACAATCTCCCCTTATTGGATCCAAATTTAGTAATTACCAAGTCAATGTGAGACTAACTAGGATCCACTCTCATCTCACGTTCTTAATTAACCACTCTTCCCTTAGGTCCCCATGACCTAATGATCTCTAAAATGTGAACAAGGTCTAATGAATCATAATTCTATACTAATAGATCATATAAAATAGTATTATATGCAAAATAATTCTAGATGTATCAACATATATACCAAACATAACTAGTATCATATTTCATAGCTTAACCCATAGTGTTATACTCATAGTTAAGAGTAAATATTGTTAAAATTAACATAAAATACAAAGGCCAAGGATTGTACCATCCTTACAACCCTATAAAAGAACAAGTGAGATAATATCTCCCTGCTTGATCAGCTTGTAAACAACAAGTTAAAAGTTTTTTTCTCAACCTTTTTAGACTACCAAGATGTTTCGCATATCCTATACCCTACTTGTTCCTTATGAAGGTACATAAATATATTTTCAAAACAACATGATCTAAGAAAAATATAATATTATCAATCTAATCAAGGGTATATAATAGCATAACAATTACAAACAACTTACAATTCTTAATTTAGAACTAATATAAATTTAAGGGTTGCCACTCCACGTGGTCTAAGTTCACATGCTAGATAAAGTAGTGACTCTTAAAAATTCACAAGTGAAAATTAGATAACTAACATCTCATCAACAAAATTCTTAAATACCCTCGTATGGTAAAAAGAAAAATACCACAACTCAAGTTTCCAAAACACTATTCGCTTACCAAACTTGTAATTGTAGTATCATAGCCTATATCCACAACCAAAAAGAAAAATACTAATCCAAAAAAATGGATCAATCCATCCAATTATAAAACTTCTATCTCAACAAGAAGTAGAAGGCACTATCCCATGAACTCAAGGGATATGATACAAAACAACTTTTCATAAATAAATTTCAATATCATGAAAATAAGAATCCTCTCAGGAGTTAAAAATGATGTCAAAGGAAAGTAAGGGAGTGATAACTCACTTTATTCCCACTATGAGAGATGACACTTCTTCCTAATATACATAAACATAAGGGTGTCAATCTATAAACAAACTCCTAACACATAGGAATTCTCAACTAAGAGATCTACACTCTACTACAAGAAATTTCCTACCATACTAGGTGGTGCCAATCTAAAAATGGTCTTGTAGGATTTCCTACACCTAGGATTAGTGTATATAAGACACAAAGATAGATAATATATACTTAAGGGAGAAGCATCCCATGATTTTTTAAACACTCACAACATAAAACATAAATGGTGAAGGTGACTTGATTAACAAGTAAGAATGTAATCATTCTCAAGATGTTCAACCTATATGATGAAAATATGGTATAAATCTCTTGTTAATAACTCATAAACTAAGTTATACACTCACCTACCAAGTTGTATTACAAACTACACCATTGAAACACTCGATAAATCAACCCTTTAACAATTCTAAGAGGGTACAAATGCCCCAAGGATGCACACTCAATATATCATACACATTTTACTATTCTCCTTTATGATAAACAGAAGAATATGAAAAGGCTAATGGACTCATTAGGTCCTAGAGTTTGAGACACAGCTCTGATGCCACATGTAACAACCCCATTGGGTTAACATAGATAACTGTAAATTTTTTTAATTAAACACATAAATTATAAATATATTACACCATAAGAATCTAAGTATTGGTCATATAAAATACTCTAAGTGTGTTAATTGTGAATAATCATGTGACATCTAATAGTCACTGATCATTTTCAACATATGAAACACATTGTAATACAACATATAAAGTAATTAAAAATAGCCAACCAGTGCTAATACAATACACAACCACTATTGTCAATCCATAGTAAATAGGTAATTACAACTCTTCATGATAATGATTCCAATAATAAACACAATATAATACAATGTACATAAATAAGATACATGGCTCCTTGGAGCATGAGTTCTCTAAACACTCCAGTATTTGTGTCAATCTCAAGTGTCATCTTAAAGTAAGTACTGCTATGGGGAGGGAGAGCATCATTTGAGTGATTTTCCAAACCAACCATAGACCAATAATACCCTACACTAATCCTATCATGGAATGTCCCTCCCTTTATAGATGAGTAGATAATGATAGCATAGGAATACAAAGAGATAAGCTAGTACTAGTGTGCTTGTATGATTTCTAAAATTAAGCATGCAGTGTATTATATAAAACCCCTTCTATTATAAGATATCACACAAACATGTAAACCATATTCATGAAATGATAATGTCTCACTAAACATTACTTGGCTCAAGTTCTCAAATAATAAATAAATAATAGTGATCTATAGATCAGTCAAAATTCATAGACACCACTTGATTGGATTGCCTTCATCTAGAATTATGATTCTATTAAGCTAGTAAAGTCTGTCTCACTTCTTACTCAGTATCAACAACGTGACATTGGTTAACTTAATATAACAAAAATATTCACATAGATTACATCCTACTAGGAATCCTAGAACATGATAAACATAGGAGTAATCAAAAGCATACATTTATTCCATCAAATGTATAAATTAATCTTACATTATTTTCTATCCCATATTAAAAATAATTACTATAATTTATACCACTCGAGTCAAATACACATTAACTACAGATTCCAACTACCATAATTAGTTTACAAACATATTATACCCTATGATAACCCATATTACCATATTTTAGTATTATAAGACATAATTACTAGTTTTTCATAATCAGTCACATAAATTAGTCTTAAATACAGGGAAACATAAGCTTTTATTCAAGTAACTAGATATAATTAAGCAAATCATATCTCTCACAAAACACATAATATTTTTATCTTAGCATTTGTTACACTCTCAGGGCTTGTATGCATGCATACATTAAGTCCTATTAAATGTCACAAAACATTTTATTCATGGTAATAGCCAACAAGCATACATTAAATCACTTAAATCTAGGTGTGAGTATAGACATAATGATTATAGTATGCACCTCTTGGGTATAACATACATTTATAGTGTATTACTCTATGACATCCCATACTATCATAGTTCTTTGTTTATGAATACAGCAATACAATTATGATTATCCAGTCTTAAAATTCCAAAAAATAACTAGCCTACAATAATAAATAATAATAATCTATCAATTACATATTATACCACTCAAGTATACCCCATGTTCAAACTACATACTAGCATTAAAAATAAATACAACTCGAAAGCACACATCACGATGCACTATTTTATGCTAAATATGACTAAACACTTGTATATATTAACACTTCCATAATATGTACCACACATAAATATCCAATGTTGAATATATATAAACTAATAGTCAGTCATAATATTTACATAGAAATAGAGAACTCATAAACCTGTTATAAACTTGCATTTAAACATCTCATTTCATTTCTAGGAGACTGTTTTAATATGGTTATAGTTTTGGATCCTTAAGAAACTTTATGTCTTAATTTAATCACCCCTTTCTATAGGTATCTATGAATACTTGTACCCCATAATATATAAGTGATATGTAATTACCATACCACTGTTCATTTATATTTCTTATTGAGAACTCCTTACGATTATAACAATACTTAGGACTTCCCTATTCATGAAGAATTTTGATAGTCTTTTTAAGATAAGGGATTAAACAATGTAGTAATCCTTCACATTTTTTATCCCTAAATAAATAGGTTTTCAACCTGATTATCTAAAACATATAAAATTTTATACTCTAGTTTTCAAGATAACTTAGTCTTTCGTACTATGGTTCAGATTTAAGTATGCAGCAATACACAAATTGCTCTTTCTATTATACACAATAGTTTCATCAATTATATAGGTATATGAATCACCCAAATCATGATAAATTACTAGACAAAATATATACCCAAGGTACGCATCTCAATATATTTATATACATTAGCTAAATATGTATACATCCTTTTACTGAATAACACACCCAAGGTACATATTATGCAAAGTTTTAATGGATTAATTCTAACCAATAGTTCTTAATGGGTAAAAGTGGACCATGCTATATTTAAATCATAATCTATAATACATATAACCTATTAATATTGTAATTATAGCCTATCCAATCATTATATAATTGGTAATTTAAAATATCTATAGCTAGGTAATTGTAACGATGGATAGAGAAGGGAATAGGATTACGACATCATAAGTCCACATGTGACATTGTAAGGATATTGTAATAGATTTCACATAATCTATGGAATAAATATACTTATATAATCTCTATTTAATAGTATTATCATTCTCAATTAGTGCATCCTCCTAGAAATATGTTATACACTAATAGCTTATAGCTTATAACATATTCAATATATATAACTAATTTTAATAGATTATTAACATTATACGACATAGTGTATAGTGGTAAATTTATTTTCATCTAACTTATTACCCATGTGAAATTCATATCTTGGTATTTTATTTTAATTCACTACAATACACTAAATACTTTCTTATAAGTTACTCTCTCTAGTGAGTCGCTACATTCCATTAATTTGGTTCAAAACTTTCTTATATGTTTTTACTAATGTAAATGCTTTCTCGTATGTTTTTATGTCACTTTTTCTTACTATATATATATATATATATATCATAAGCTCAAACTTATTTACATTCTAAAATGCTCTATTGATTACTTTTTTAATACACCAAATATATCATTAACTTGTTATACGAATATACTAAGTCACTGCTTATAGTATGAATCACAATATTCTTAATTTACAATATGTTTAGAATATTCTTAAGTCATTGATTATGTATGATACTGAATATACATTTTTTTAATAATATTTCATTGACTTATTAACTTGCATATATTACTCTTGATCTAATTACCTCTGTTAGATCAAGCCAATACAATACCTTAGTCATATTCTTAATATTGATATAACATAATCCAATTCCATATCTAAGTAATTTATTTAGAAACATGATTACCTTACTAATAGGAATAGGTAATATTAATATATGGAATAGGATTAGAAACTTACTAAGTACATATTGATATAGCATAGCCATTAAGAGTATTTTGAGCATTCTTAAGTGTTGCATAGTGTTATATTACTCTTGATATAGTATGAATCACTGCATTTATTACTATTAGTTGATTATACCATAATTATCCATGGTTTTTAATGCCTTTCTAGTACAATACCCACTCAGGTAGCATTTGGTTTTTCATGGTCTACTCAACCTTTTCATATTGCTACAAATAACAACTTATTAAAGTTTGTAGGTGAAAATTATTGTAAAATAAGTAGATCCCTATAATTTCATTATTTAAATTTCCTAGTTTAGATCAATATAAATCACCCCAGACATATCCATTTTTGTCATAGAGGTGGGCATTAAATATTTATCAAAACTATTTTTACCAGTTTGCCTAGCAAGTGTTAAACACTATAAATCATTGTTTAAATAATCATTTGTATTGCTTATATCAATCATTGTAGTTATTATATAGTTTTGATGTCATTTAATATACTAATGATATATATATACCTGTACATATCTCTGCCTATATAATTTTAGTGCTCACAATAAATACAAATCTTAGTTTGAAAGACAAACATGAACACATCAATAAGTTTTGGACATTTAAATAATGTTGAATAAATACATATCTTTATTCATAAATTGTTGTATTTTATAAGTTTCAAACACTTTAAATGAATGTATAAATTATATATTAATTTTTTTGACTCTCTATACATTATATGCACTAACAGATTGTTATACAAAATAGATGTCAACAAATCCAAGATTTTTTCAAATTTCAGACAATACTAACCTTTTAATGGCATCCAAACCATACCAAAAGATTTTCCCTTCCTCAAAACTACATTTTTTCTCTTTCCATGTTGCTTTCTTTTCTATATGTTCCCTTCTCCCCCAGCTGCCCCCTCCTTTTCTTCTTTATCTTCCTTCTTCTCTGAGAAAATCATAGCTTTTCTTTTTAGATTTTAATTTTTTTTATTTTTGTTTTTCTTTATTATTTTTATTAATGATTTTCTATTTTATTTTATTTTATTTTAATTGTTTTTGTTTTTCATTTTTTTCCATCTTAAAAAGTAATTTCCAATTTTTATTTATTTTAACTTAAATTATATAAAAGCCATAATTTACTAATTTAATTAGCATACCTTAATGCCATATCAATTTAATGCTAACCTCCTAAATCAAAAATCCATATTTTTAAATCTAATTACACTAATAACATTTCTATTAGCATTAATGACCAATAACGTAAAATAAGTTTCACTAAGTCATTTAAACTATACTGACAAACCATGGAAATCAACTATCTAATGTAATCAGAAATAAACACATTCTATTACCCATTTCATTATGTATTCTAACAAGTGTTAACTATTATGGTGTGTACAAGGTTCTAGTCAGTTTTTCTATCATCTTCTGACATCTCTATCTACATCACCCTCTCTGATGATGCTTTCCTTATGTCATGCTTTGAGGGATGAGTTCTCTTATGTCAACCTTACAATAAGTATATAGTTAGATCATCTCATCATGATATACATACGTCATAAAATGTAACTAAAATAACAAATCAACATATTTGTAATGTAAGCACATACACTACAACTAACTCACAACAATACAAACATGTAACCTAAGTAATATCCTATTGTCCCATAATAGCATATATCTCAAGATTAGTTAAAAATAACCAAATCCAAATTCGTCAACTATAAATATCTATGGATAATTAGATAGTTTTCTTGGTGAAGAATTGGGAAGTAACATCTATGAAGTTTGTTTCTTAACCCAAGAATTTTTGGAAGCTTAAGACATCAATAAGGCTCTAGAATGTTTTAGGAAACTTTAAGCCTCAAGGAATGGACATGAAAATATGTGATATGGACCAAGAATGTGTGTTAATTATCCTATGACTGGGATAGATGAATTGGTTGTCAATTGATCGGATCAAATTAGATAGAGCATCAGTCATCAGTGAAGCCTAAAGCCCATTTTTATTCCCCCAGTAAAAGAATCATGCAAATAAAATCATAAGTTTAAAAGAGTCCCACTTTGTCCAACCATGGGTTATTTAATACATTTATTATTATTTAATAAATTTATTTTTATTTTATAAATTCAATTAATTTTATAAATTTACTGTATTTTTATAAAGTTTTTTATTTTATCAATAAAAGTGATGATTTAATAAATATTTTTTTCATAAGTTACTTTCTAGGTCATATTTTTCTTGTAAAACCCTAACTATATTTATAAGCTATAAAAAGGAGTTATTAGGTCATTTTGAAGTAATTTTTGACAAGAGAAAGAAATTTTGGAAAGATGTGAAGACAAGAAGTTTTGTGTATAACATCTTGAAGAATCAATACAAAACAGATTTGCAAAAATTGTAACTCAAGTTTACTTGAATGAATGATATGCATGCATAAGTTATTCTATTTTGATCCTTCTTCTTTCAAGTTTATAAAATATTATATTATTGTTAGATAGTCATGCATGTAAAACTTTAGTGTATTCCATTTAAATCAGCATTAAAGGTTTTGTATTTGACAAACCTCAGTGAGATTGATAATAAATTTGATAGTTGTTTTCATAAGAAAATATAGAGTTTTTGCATGTATTTTAAGTCATTCAATTCTTTAGTGTATGTACCTTATTCATATGTCCAAGATATGTCACATCCTTTGATTAAAGCTTTCAAATAATGGTAGCTCCACTTACTAATAAAAAAGGGACTCTGTCATGTGATTGCTGACCAAAAATCCCTAATTTATCTTCTCAATAAATTATTCAGCCATCAATATTTCAATTTTTAGGATTAGGGTTAGATTTTAAATTTTAGAGTTTAACATTTAGTGTTCATTGTATAGGATTTACATTTTTTTATTTAGGATTTAGGGTTTTAAGGTTAAGGTTTCTTAAGGTCTAAGATTTAAGCGTTCAAAGTTTGAGATTAGGATTTATAATTAAAAGTTTAATATTTTGGGTTTAAGTTTCATGGTTTAGTTTTGGGTACAAGGGTTAGAGTTTGTAGTATAGGGTTTAAGGTTCATGATTTAGATTTTAATGTCCAAGGTTTAGGATTTAAGGCTTAGGATTTACAGTTCAAGGTTTGGAGTTCATGTCTTATGTTTTTAAGTTCAACAATTAAGGTTCAATGTTTAGGGTTTATGTTTCATAGTTTATGGTTATTGTTAAGGATTTAATGTTAATATTCAAATTTGAAGGTTTAAATTTCAAAGATTAGGGTTGAGGGTTAAATTTTCCTTATTTTAGGTTTGGTGTATATGATTCAAGGTTTGGGCTTGAAGGCTTAGGGTTTAGGGTCAAGGTTTAATGTTAAGGTTCAAGTTTAACATTTAGGGTATAGGGATTAATGATTATTATTTAAGTTTAAGGGATTAGGAATTAGGGTTTAGTTTAGGAATTTTTTTAGGGTTTAGGTTTTAGGGTTTTAGGGTTTGAGGTTTGGGGCTAGGGTTTAGGGTTTAAGGTTTTAGGATTTTAATATTTAGGGTTAGGTTTTAGAGTTTAAGGGTTTTAGGGTTTTGGAGTTTTGGGTTTAGGGTTTAGGATTTTAAGGGTTTAGGGGCTTAGGGTTTTAGGTTTTAGTGTTTAAGGTTTAGGGTTTTAGGTTTTGGGGTTGGGGGTTTAGGGGTTCGGGATTTAGGGTTTTAGGGTTTTTTAAATTACATATTTATAAAAAAAAAAATTGCATACTTAGAGAAAAATTAAAACTGCATACTTAGAAAAAAATTTAAATTGGATACTTAGAAGAAAATAGATTAAATTGCACACTTAGAAAAAATAAATAAAATTGCATATTTACAAGAAGAAATTGAAAATTGCATACTAAAAAAAATTAAAATTACATACTTGGAAAAAGAAAAATTAAAATTGCATATCTAGAAAAAAAGATTAAAAATGGATACTTAGAAAAAAATTATAATTTCATACTTAGAAAAAATAAATTATAATTGCAAACTTTTTAAAAAAAAATTGCGTGCTGAGAAAGAAAAAAATTTAAATTGTATATTTAGAAAAAAAAAATAAAGTTGCATACTCAAAAAAAAATTAAAATTGCATACTTAAAAAAAAAATTACACACTTAGGAAAAAAAAAAATTGCATATTTAGAAAAATAAATAAAATTGCATACTTGAAAAAAAAAATTGCATACTTGAAAAAAAAATTACATACTTAGAAAAACAATTAAAATTATACTTAGAAAAAAACATTAAAATTGCATACTTGGGAAAAAAATTAAAATTGCATTCTTAGGAAAAAAATTAAAATTGCATACTTGGAAAAAAAATTAAAATTGCATACTCAGAAATAAAATTTAAAAATTGCATACTTAGAAAAAAAAATGCATACTTAAGAAAAAAATGAATTGCATACTTAGAAAAAAAAATTAAAACCGCATACTTAGAAAAAAAGAAAATTAAAGTGCATACTTAGAAAAAAAATTATATTGCATACTTAGAAAAAAAATTAAATTGCATACCTAGAAAAAAAAATGGTATACTTAGAAAAAATAAATTAAAAGTGCCTACATAGAAAAAAAAATTAATTGCATACTTAGAAAAAAAACTAAAATTGCATACTTAGAAAATAATAATAATTTCATACTTAGAAAAAAAATTGCATACTTAAAAAAAAAAAATTAAAATTGCATACTTATAAAAATAATTAATTGCATACTTAGAAAAAAATTAAAATTGCATACTTAGAAAAAAATTAAATTGCATACTTAGAAAATAAATAAATTGCATACTTAGAAAAATAAAATAAAATTGCATACTTAGAAAAAAAATCTTATGTTCGTTGGCAGCTCATATGAAGAGAAATGATAAAGAGAGAAATAGAAAGAGAGAATAAAAAGATAAAAAAGAAAATCGTTTATTCCATATTTACAAGATTGCTACAATATGTCATAATTTCTTTGTAAAATTACACCATAAGGGCCTTCCAAAAATGTTTTTGTGGATTTGCAGCACTCGTCAGTCAAAATTAGCCTTCTATGAAAAACCTGCAAGAAAAAATGAGAAAGAAGTAGCAATGGAGAGGATATAAATAGAAAGGAGAGAGAGGATGTGATGTGTTTCCAAGGGGGGCATAGTGTAGCAAGGCACACAAAAATGGGGGCCCACATAACCCATTAAACAGTAAACCCACTCACCTTGAAAAACATAAAATATAAGCCCTTAGAAAAATTAAATATGGGAGGCCACTAACTGTTGACCAATTTTTGGTCTTGCAAGCCAAAATTGGGCACCCCATCCTTTTTATTTGCAAAAGTCATCCAATCCATGTTTTGGATAGATCATCCCTCTGTTGCCTTATGCAAAAATGTTCTCTGCTAGACCTCTCTCATGAATAAGCTAGGTTTTTCCCTCATTCTGCTTTGCCAAGTGAAAATTAGGTTTGTGCAGGTGCATTACTTGGCTACTTTATAAGTAGAAGTGATTGAAGAAACCAAAATAGTCTAAATTAGTTCACAAAAGGTAACGGATTTCCTTCAGAGGGAATTTTGATAGCTTGAAGGATGTTTGCAAAACTTTTGAAGGGTAAGTGCCCTTTTAGAGGGCACCTTAGTCAATGGTAAGACCAAATCAAAAATTTTGAAGGGGCATTTTGAGGCACAAAGTGCCCTTGTAGAGGGAACCTTAAGAAAGTGAAGAACAAAGACAAAAGGCCTAAGGGGAATGTGCCCTTTGAGAAAAGAAGCAATCAAAATAAAGAATTCCTTCAGACATTTTGTTCGAAGGAAAGCGTGGCAAAAATCTCGACACAAAGAAGGCCCGATAAGTCAAAGAGTAAGCAAAGAAAAGGCCAAGGCAAAGGAGAAGTCAAAGGAAGGAGATAAAACATGGGCAAAGACAAAGAGAAAAATACAAAATAAGGAACAGTTACAGTTGCTAACAAAGACAAAGGATAGAATCAATGACCACTCATACCAAGACAAGTGGCATAGACAACTCAGCAAGGAAAATTAATACATCTGGTGAAATATATGTACCAAAAACTAATAAAATAGATTGGTTTTCAAACTATAGAGGAGAGCAGCCCATGTTTTCATGCTTTACCATTAATGCATAGCCAGTTACACCCAACATTGAAGAGAGCATGGTCTAACCACAACAACTTTGGGATGCCTTTGTCAGTTGCTAGAAGGAGTATCCTATGCTTTTACATGCCTAAGATAGCAAGGGTGGTGACTTGGACATCTACAACATGGCTCTCCCATACACAGTTGGAAGAATATAGTAGTAGCATGGTATTTTGGTCTCTATAGAAGTGTTTAACTCATCATGGGTTTTCATTTCTTGATTTGTCAGTTATCTTATTTTTAGTTCTCTATATATTTATAACTTCTCATCTGAGAAAAGATATCTCAACTTGTATGGTGAATCCCTGAAGGAATTTACCTTGAATCAGAAGAAGCATTTTTACCTCTATTTGAGATTTCACTTTTGCATATGCCTATGGTTTTATCTTATGTTAAGTCATTTTCTTTTCATGCTTTTATAAGTTTATTCCAACATATCTAGTGTATTGTGAGTTCTTCTCTTGAAGATCAACAAGAAGTGTCTAGCTCAGAGTATAGGCCTATGAATAGGCTATCCATAATGTGTCTTAGAACACCTCTGGTAGTTCTTCCTCCTTATATCTCCATAGGATCCCATATTGAAACACTGATGTAAGAAAGGTTCTCATTTTAATGAAGTGTATGTTTGCTTGTCTATGGTGTAAAGTGTATGTCGAAGTTGAGTAGACCAACCATTTTGGTGCATCACCACTTTAGTTTAGGTTTTAATTTCAGTATTTCTCTCCCTTTTCATCCCCCTATTGTTAGCAGTAGGAAATCTAAGGCCTCAAGGTGCATCAAGGGGAGCTATCCCCTAATCTAGAGATTCATCCCTCACATTTGCAACCTACAGTAAGAGGAATGTCTCCTTTGTGCCACGTGGAGGAAGACAGTTGAGCCTCTCTTCAAAGGGTACAATCCACTATATCAACAATTTTTGGCACACCCAGTGGGATAATTTATATGTCTTATAATTTTCAAGATTAGTGTTGGTCTTGATATTGTTTAAAAAAGCCAAAAGGAGTTATAATCAGCACCTAGTGACTCCATTTAGGAACCAATTCTCTGGTTAATGACTAGCCTAGCATCCCATGCCAAAGTCACTACAAGATCTTCTTCTAGGGGTGTCCCTTTTGAATCTATTGAGTTACCTTTGAACTCAAAAAAAATGCTGAGGTTTTCAAATACCCACCCTTACGTAGCAAACCATTTTCCTAAACCAGCCGTAAAATATACCTACTCAAGGAGACCCATATTGAATCCTTTCATATCCATGGCATCCCCTAAAGCTTTTGCTTTTATGGCCTTCAATGGTCAAATTCCCTTAAACCTTTAGTAGTATGACCCAATTCTAGGGACAGCTCTCAAAAGTGTTCCTCCCTTTAGTGGAGAGGACCTAATCACTACTATCGAGCATATTAAAAACATAGCAAACCTTTACAACATCCATAATATCACTGAAGAAAATGTAGCCATTAGATTGCTAGCCTTGTCCTTCAAAGGAAAAGTTCTAGACTGGTATGAGACCTTACCTATGAACTCTATTGGCTCATGGAAAGAGTTAGGGACCCTCTTGACCAATAGGTTTGGGGAAAAAATTGACCATTTATCTCTAGTTGAGCAGTTAACCACCATGAAAAGAGCCCCACATGAGTTTATACAAGATTTTAACTCTGAGTTCCAAAAGATTTGGGATAGAATCCCAATTCTTATGAGGCCAACCCCAATTTATGCTTTCCTTTACTACTTAAAGGCCCTAAATAGTGACATTGTTGTCATGATACAGTCCATGGGTGGAAACACTCTACCCACTGCTTATGAGATAGTCGTAGTTACTGAAAATTGCCTTGTTCAAGAAGGAAAGATAGCTCCTAGACCTCTTATGCCACTCTTTCTTGATTTACAGTCCTCAGTCTAGCCTACTTTGCCCACTCTAGCTCCTTTACCTAATCAAGAGAAGCCAATTGTTTCCCCTATAAATGACATCCATGAAGTTAAGAGCCTACTACAGAGTGTTACCAATGAGTTAGTTGCCCTCAAGAGATAACAAGCTCAGAGTTATAGGCCAAATCAAGGCTACCAGTAGTTTGGGCAAGTAAATAGGTGTCCCTTCTAGAATTATAATCAATGGCAAGGTCAAATTACAAATGTCAAGCCTTATGAAATCTATAATCCAAATGTCCCTTCATCTTCCAAGGCTCTTGTCCCCACTCAAAATAATTTGGTGTAGGATCAACCCAACTATCCACCCTTTGTTCATGGCCAATAATAGGTTGCTTATGCCAGTGAGCTACCAAATCAAAGCATGATTGCACAATGTGATCAGGTAGCCCAATTCTCAAATTTTGAGATGTCAACATAACTTGGGATAGATAGTAGGTAGGCTTAATCTGATTCCACTCTTATGAATCACTTGGAAGGAGAGTTCTATGTAGTCAACTATGTGGGGAGCATAAGTAATCAAAATGTTGGTGTTGTATCCAACACTAGGTCTAAAAGGAGAGCCATTGATGAAGCTCAAGCACCTATAGCATCTCCTTCACCCAATCAAGTAGGAAGTGTACCTAAATCAGCCCCAAGACCATAAGTAATTCAAAAGTTTCCCAGCTATAAGCCAATGGTTTTAGCTTTAGCTCGTCAGGTTGCACCATAGGTTACAAATGTTCCCAAGGAAAACTCTAAAAGGGGTAATACTTCAATCAATATAGTGGACCAAATTAAGAAGATACACATGAACATCTCATTATGGGATTCTTTAGCACTGCCAGGATAAAAGGATATACTCCAAAAGGAATTATACAAGATGGGTGAGCAAGTTATCCCAGTAAGAAATGATAATGTGTTGGTATTAAATGGAGCTCCTCCCATGGCTGGTCAAGTAAATAAAGATGATAATTTCCCCCCCTTATATTTGTCCTTTATTATTAGTGATTTCTTGGTCTATAATTACATCATTGATAGTGGAGAAAGCACCTTAATTATGCCTAAATGCATAGTTGATAAGCTAGGCCTCAATTATGAGAAAATGACCAAAGGAGTCCTATAGTTGGATGGATTACTAGTTAAAACCTTGGGAGTGTCAAGAGGCTTAAATTTGACTCTCTATACCTATCCAACCTTCTCAATTCCCCATGATGTGGCAGTGGCAAATGTTCCTCCTTACTTTGCTCTTTGCTTTTCATGGGATTTCACATCCAAGATAGGTGGATACTTGGTAGCCAACTGGTCTTACATGGTTTTTAGGAAAAAGTATGGAACTAAATTAAATATTGAGTCAGAGCCCATCCATAAGGATCAACAGCAGCCATACTCATCTAAAGTAGTTAATGTGAACTACACAATCATTGAAGAAGAGCTCTAGGTGGATCAATCTCCATCATCTTCCCTTGTAGGAGTTACTGGCCTACTCCTAGATGAATGGGGAAATGACAACTTTGAGCATGATCCTTTCAAGTTCATTGAATAAGCTAGTTTTAGAGTCTATTGCATACATGATAAAGATGCTTTCATGCTAAAATTGATGAAGATAGACCAAGAGGATTGTGGTTTTTGGTAGTTGTTCTTTGATGGATCTAGAAGCAAGTTGGGAGCTCGTGGTGGAGCAATGTTGGTTTCACCTTCAAAGGATAAATACTTCTCAACTTTTAGGTTTAAGTTCTCTTGAACCTATAATGTAGCAGAGTATGAGGCCCTTGTTCATGTCTTAGAATGGGCAAAGAAGAGAGGAATCAAAGAATTACAAGTGTTTGGAGACTTTGATTTGATTGTGAACCAAGTGAGAGGTCAAAACTTGACAAAGAACTCCTTACTCAAGTCTTAAAAGCACAGAGTGTGGGACCTTGTAGAGAACTTCATTGCTTTCAACATCATTTCCATTCCAAGAGAGGAGAACAAGCATGCAGATAGACTAGCAATAGTTGGTGCTCAGTTTGGCATCCCAAAGGGGATGAGACAAAGAAATAATCAACATCATTTGAAGGTGATTATGAGGCCCTCCATACTAGACAATGTCACCAATTAGTAAGTGTTTGAAAGTGACCAACAAATATCACTTTTCTTGAAAGAAGAAGCCGAGTTTGCTTCCAAAAATTAGTCCAAGCTACAGTATCAGTATGATGGGCAGATTATTCAACTAAAGACCAATAGGCTTCCCAAAGGTTTGGTAAGTCTTGCAAGCATTTTCAATGAAGATGACCAACTCAAGAGAGATAAAGAAAGCATGTCAACCAATAAGGAAAATCATGAAAGGGTAGAGATCTATAAAGATAAGTTGATTACACTTGGGAAGGTCTATACCAATGAGGAAAAGCATGCTTTTATTATGTTATGTCAAGAGTTTGCTGATGTCTTTGCTTGGGAGTATGTTGATTTGAAGGGCTTTGGGCCCAACACACCATTGAGCTGGAGGAAGGTGCCAAACCCATCAATCAAAATCAAAGGATAATCAATCCAAAGATTGAGCCTCTCATGAAGAAGGAACTCACCAAACTAAACGAGTCTAGGATCATTTTCCCTATCAAACACTCTTCTTGGCTGGCCAATTTGGTCCCTATTAGGAAGAATAATGGAGAAGTCATATTATGTGTGGATTTCAGAGACTTAAATAGATTCTCACTGAGAGACCACTATCCCCTTCCAAGTATGGAGAAAATTCTTTAGATGATGATAGGTAGAGAAAGATTTTAGGTACAATCAAATCTTGGTACAAGAATGTCACCAATATAAGATAACCTTCACCACCAAATAAGGAACATACGCCTACAAGAAGATGCCATTCATATTATCAAATGTTGTCTTGGGTAGGAGGATGGTTAGGAAAGAGTTTCTTGAAGATGTTGATGTGTTGGTTGGGTGGGGCGTTCGGGTTATCTAAAATAAGATCCCCCTTGTCGATCATGTCTTGGATGATGTTTTTGAAGGTTCGGCAATTGTCGATGTCATGGCCTTGGACGCGGTGAAAGTGATAGAAGTTGACCTCCCTATACCATGTAGGGAGGGCTTTTGAAGGGTCAAATTAAGGTGGTCAGATTGGAGGGAGATTGAGGACCCCCTGCTTGAATAGTTTTTCCAAAATGAAAGCATATGATTCTCCAAGTGGAGTGTATGAACGCTGGATGTACCATTGTTGGAATTGTTTGGTGATGCTTGAAGATGTAAAAGGTTGAGAGTGATTAGTTGTTGTCAAGGATGGTGATCTAATGACCACAGTGTTGGCCACTCCATTGGACTTGGAGTTGGCAGAAGAAGAAGGTCTGGAAGAAGAATGGTCATTGGCTTTTGTGTTAGTATTACGCAATTTGACCTTATCCTCTTCAATGGCGCGGAGTTCAAGCTTTTGGGCCATGGTGAAAGCTTCGTCGAAAGAGTGGAATGTTTGAATCTGCAAGCTAGAAGAGATGTGCCTGGTACATGCTTGAGAAAAGAGCTCGATGAGCTCAGATTGAGGCAAGGAGAAGGAGAGTTGGTTAGTCAAGCCTCTCCAACAAGCGACAAAATCGACTATTGATTCGTCGTCAAATTGCCTGATGGAGTAGAGGTCTGTGATTGAGACTTGTTTGGTGATGTTGATTGAGAAATGGTCAAGAAATAATTGGGCAAGTTGAATGAATGAAAAGATAGAATGTCTGGCAAGAGAGCTATACCAGTCAAGGGCAGGGCCAGCAAGCGATATGGGGAATGTGTGTAAAAGTAACACATCATCATGCGCTATAAGATAGCAGGCATGTCTGAATGCCCGTAGATGTTGTTGTGGGTCCTCCTTACTCTGGAAGTGAGTGAATTTAGGAATCTCCCATTGGTTGGGGTATGGTCAGATAGGGATGAAAGGATGGATGGGCTCGTTGCAAATTTGGTCATACGAGAGAGCATTGCGTGAACCAGAGATAGAGGTCTCGAGACTAGACATTTTATCCATTAGCATTTTGATGATGTTTACTGATGGATTGGTGGATGGGGTGCCCCCTAGGTTGTAGGGCACTTGAAAGAGGCTAGAGGAGGCATACAACGTAGTCGGTTGCGGTTGTAGGGGCGCAACGTATGGATGACTAGTCGCAGGGATAGATGTAGAGGCCAAGTGTGGTTGGGTTATGGAAGTAGAGGGTATAAGTTGACTGGATACCGCCAAAGGTGGTTGTGTGATGGCACTGGTAGAAAGGGAGGTAGACACTCCTACATTTATGGGCGCAAGAGTGTGAGGGGTCGAGACAATCAAGTTCTGGTATGATGTAGAACTTGGTTGAATTGCATGTGGTTGAGGGGGTAATGGAACCCCGATGAAGGTTGGTCTAAAAATAGATGTGGAGGCCAAACTTTGCATATTGGCCATGGTTGGGTTAATGGTTGAGGCAAAAGGCTGGGTCATAAAAGGTTGGGTAGCGAATGGTGTCGATGTCACCGCTGCTTCACTCGAAAGGTCTCGCGTTGGGTTTCTCGCGAGATAGTTTTGGAGGGCTTTGACATTGAGGTCCAAGAATCTTTTGAAATCTTGGTCCCCTTCAGGGATGATGGGAGTTTGAGTCGGGGTCATCCCTGTAGGGGTTCTTTCAGTCTCTTAGTGGAACTCCATTATAGGACTGGTTATGGATGGGGAGCGTGGTCAAGAAGAGCCTTGGTTTGACTGTGCGTCAAAACCATTCAAGGCAAGAAGAGGGTCAGGTTCCAAAAACTGTGTTTTTTCAGTTTCAGAAACTCAAAATGTGGTTTTGGCAAAAAAAGGGTCGGGTTTTAGGCTGTTGTTTTGGAAAAAAGGATTGTGACAATGACCGACGTCGGTTGAAGAACTGATGTCAGTGAGAAAAGATGGCCGACGTCGGTCAGATAATCGATGTCGGTGGAGGAAGGTGGCCGACGTCGGTGGTAAAGCCGATGCCGGTGACTGTGGTTTCCAGAAACTCAGAAAATTTGAAGATTCTTGGAAAAAAGGAAGAAGAACGTCCTCACTAGCTCAAAAAACCAAATAGGAATAGAAAAACAGAGATGGAGACAGACAGGCCCTAAGCGTTAAATCTTAAGAATCAACTTTTTAGAATCCTGTGGCTTATGCCTTAAAGTGATGTTAGGGAGGTTGGCTGTTAGAGGGGTCCTAGAAGAGGTAGTTTATGGATGGTTTCAGGTTTTGTTTAGGCACTCAAGAAGTCTGGGTTAGGTTCCGTACATGGCCTGGTGCTAAGGAGCAAGCTCCCCTCACTTCACGAGTCCAGTGGTAAGCTGGTCTCGCTTAGCCAAAATATACTTTCCCTAGAGATTAGACTCTGCCAGAGAATAGAGTGGGCTTTCCCCTTGGTGATGAAATCCAAGTGGGATTGTCGGGATAGGTAAGGTATCCACTGGGGGATGAAATCCCAGTCGGGCCTTGTCTCAGGTAAGTTTGATGTTTGATTTAGTGCAAGTGGTTTAGGTTGTGTAACATCAAGTGGACTACGATTAATTCAATATGCAGTTTGTTAATTACTAAGTGTGGACTAAGAAATGCAAGCAAGCAGAAATGCAATGCAGCGTGTTTTAAGCCCAAGTCAAAATGTTAAGTTGGAATGAAAACAAGTTGAGAAAGGGTTCAAGAGTATGATTTTTGACTAGTCTAGAAATGCAAGAAAGAAAAGAAAAGTTCTTTTTAATCCCGCTTATGATGTCATTTAGAAGAGAAGAAAGAGGTGAAAAGGGAGGATCCTAATGCACCTAAATGAAAAAGAAAGAAAGAAAGAACCCAAGGAAGGCCCTAGGGTCCCACTGGGCGTGCCAGAATGTTTCTATGCTAATTTCACTTTCTACATTCAAGAGAGAGAATTAAGAAACTGAGAAGAAATGGTCAAGGCTTGTATGTACCTAGATGTAGTCGTGCGCACCGTAATCCAGAAGCTGTGAGAACTCCTCTTTGTTTGTGGAGGATGACACCTGTAGAAGAAATAGACTAAGACAAAGAAGGTGTTAGATGAGGAGATGGTGGGTTGCCAAGCGAAAGCTTGATCCCAGAAGTATGAAGACTTCCTTAAGGGATGACAACCCACTAGTCGATAAAAAGAGTGTCTAATAAATAGCAGAATGATAAAAGACTAAAATGATAAAAGACTGAAAAGGAAAATGGAAGCAAAGGCTTACCTGAAAGATGCTGTCAGACTGGTCACAGTCGCCGGCATTGGTGGTCCTACTGGCACGGTTGTTGAGGTCTGCCGATGTCGGTTAGTTTGCCGATGTCGGTTGGGGCAGTGGTCGGTGTCAGTTGGACAAGGTTGGGGTAGTGGTCTTTAGACAAGGTCTGGTCAGGTCTGTGGTCCGTGGACAGGGTCTGGTCATGCAGAATGGTCTGGGTCTGTCTAAAGGTCTGAGAGTCTGGTTTTGAGGTAGTCTGAAGGTCTGGGTCTAGTCTAAGGCAGTCGGAGGGTCTGTGCAGAGATGCAGGGGAGTCAAATGGACAGAATGTCAAATGGACAGAAGGGTAGAGGAGGTCAATAGGGAGACAGGGAAATAAGGATTCGGGTCTGGTCTGGTCTGGGGATAGGAAGTGCTGAATCTAGTTCATAATACTTAAAAGCAAATTACTAGAAAACACAATGAAAGTACAAATAGAATACTTACCTGTGGCTGGCTGAAGGAGTATTGCAGACTGGTGTACTTGTTGTTGATGTAGCCTGTGTGGAGGATCTGTTGCTGTTGTAGAACCCTGATGTTGTTGTTTGAGAGAGAGAGAGTGAAGATTCCAAATTCGTGATTAGCTCCTGAGATTCAAAATTTGTGATCCAGAATTTGTGATTAGCTCGAGAAAGAGGTTAGAAGTCAGTTTAAGTAAATTGACGTCGGCGATCCCATTGGCATCGGTCGACAGTTGATCGACGTCGGCAGGTGCAGAATGAGTAAAAGGGCCATCAAGCCCATTCTCCATCTGCCAGGTGCATAATCCATTGGAGAATTGTCGAAGGTTAGGCTAAATACGCACGAGAGTTGGTTAGGCAGTTGGAAAGGAGTAAGAATAGGTCTTGGGTGAGTCATAGGGTGGGAAATGGTCCAAGGTGAGGTGTCCTAAGCGAGGTGTCATGGGTGATGTGTCAAAGGAGGGGGGTTATTAATTCAAAATAAATTTATTATTTTAAATTAGTAATTGTATGGGTTAGGAATGGGTTAGGAATGAACCAAGGGGGAGGAATGAAAAAGGGTTAGACACGATTTCGATGTCTACAGAAAATCAAAGGACTTAACATGCCAAGTTGAAGACAGCTCTTTTGGTAGATAGGATCACTCTAAAGAGGGCAATCAGGAATTCACCTTACACACTTTTGTATAAAAGGGAAGCTAGACTTCCTATCTCTCTTGAGTTACCATCCTTGGATCTTGCCCATCAGCTACAATTGATGGAGAGTGATAGCCTAGAAGTCAAGTACTGTGAGCTAATAGAGCTTCAAGAAGTGAGAGACCAAGCCATGGATGCCATGACCAGCTACCAGTAGCAAACAAAGAATTATTTTGACAAAAGGTCTATGCCAAGGAGCTTCTCAAAAGGTGAAATTATCTTGAAGTGGGATGAGGATCTAGCTAGGCCTAGAAGGAACATGAAGTTTAATGCTTTGTGGAGTGGCCCATATGTCATCACCCAATGCAAGTAACATAATGTTTTCCAACTCTCTAAGTTAGATGGTGAAGAGACACATATCCTAGTCAATGGGATATATCTTAAGCATTGTTACTAGGTTTCTTTTGTCATGTACATAGTTTTTATCATATTCCCTAAGTGTTATTATGCATGTGTGTAGTGTTTTTAGCCTTTGTGTCTGTTTTTTCCTTGTTTGGGGTAAAATATTTGTTAGTTCATAGGTCCTTACAAAGATTGTTGTTGACTTCTCCAAGATGCATCCCAACTCTACGGCTAATGGAATTTGTGGCTACCAGTATTCCCAAGCATAGCAGGCATGCTTCCCCTATGAGTCACCAATTGTGTTGACCAATTTTTGGTCCTACAAGCCAAAATTGGGCACCCTCTCCTTTTTATTTGCAAAAGTCATCCAATCCATGTTTTGTCTAGATCATCCCTCTCCTTCTTTGTGCAAAAATGTTCTCTACCAAACCTTTCTCATGAAAAAGCTAGGTGTTTCCCTCATTCTACTTTTCCAAGTACAAATTAGGTTTGTGCAGGTGTATTACTTGTCTACTTTTATAAGTAGAAGTGATTGAAGAACTCGAAATAGTCTAAAGTAGTTCACAAAAGGCAATAGATTTCCTTAGAAGGAAATTTCGATTGCTTGAAGGATGTTTACAAAAAGTTGAAAGGGTAAGTGCCTTTGTGGAGGGCACCTTGGTTGATGGTAAGACCAAATCAAAAAATTTGAAGGGGCATTTCAAGGCACAAAGTGCCCTTGTGAAGGGTACCTTGAGAAAGTGAAGAACAAAGATAAAATTCCTGAGGGGCATGTGCCCTTCAAGAAAATAAGCAATCTAAATAAAGAATTTGAAGGAAAGCATGACAAAAAGCTTGAGACAAAAAAGGCTCGATAAGTCAAAGAGCAAGCAAAGAAAAGGCCAAGGCAAATGAGAAGTCAAAGGAAGGATACAAAACATGGGTAAATACAAAGTGGAAAAGATTATATAAGGAATAGTTTTAGCTACTGACAAAGATAAAGGACATAATCAATGATGACTCAGTCTAAGACAAGTGGCATAGAAGACTCAGCAAGGAGAATTAATACATTTGGTGAAATATATCTACCAAAAACCAATAAAATAGATTGGTTTGTTAAGTTGTGGAGCTAAAAGCTTCACTGATGCAAACAAGGAAGGAGGTTGTTGAGAGGTTGCTAAGTTTCAGGGCAACTGACGTCAGTCTGATCAGTCGACATTGGTCATATATAGTGGGAAAGGCAATCGACATCGGTCAGGTATCAGCCGACATCGGTCATCTCCAGCCTGACAGGGATCGACGTCAGTCGCCTGTGCAGTTTTGGAACTATCAGTTGCATGAACAGTTTGTTAACGAACCGAGTGTTTGCATGTTAAGAGCCAATTATAGACTAGGAGTTGCAGATCTAATTATTGTAATTAGATGTCTAATTATTGTTTGCATGAGATCTATTTAAGAGACTCATGGGCTGTATTGTAATTTGTTCTAGTTTGAGTTGAGCAAAGTTAGCTCCTTCTGTGTGTGAAGTGAGCAAGGGTGTTCCTCCTAGTTCCATAGGGGTGTCGAGTGTGTATGATCAGGTTGGTCTACAGGTGTGCTAGATCAGGGAGAAGATCCACTGAGGTACTAGTTTGGAGAATCATAAGGACTTGGTGAGGCAAGGACAAGGGTTCTTTAGGGTGTAGAGAAATCTACATGGTGTGTGTGTGTGTGCGAGGTCAAAGGAGATATGCAGGTGACAGTGAGATCAAAGGTGACAACAACACATTAGAGAGCAAGAGAGGAAGGCAAGGAAGTTCCTTCCATAAGTAAGATCATTTGAGTTGTAGGTTGTTGCAAGTTCAGGGGAGATCTACTTGGAGTGCGTGGAGCACTTGTGGAGTGCGTGGAGCACTGGTGTACTGGCAGTAGTGGATACTGACTGGTTGGAAGTGAACACCAACTTTGTGTTTGAGTTGTGTGTTGGGACTGTAAGAGAGAGTGCTTTGAGGAAAGAAGTACTATACACTTGAGGTATGGGAAGCCTTTGAGAGGTGTGAAGAAGAAGCGACATCTTCTTTATTGTATTCTTTTCTGGATGAGTATTAATACAAGTTGTGTATTGTCTCTCATATTTTGTGTTGTTTATGGTTTCTAGTTACTTGTTTCTTCTGGTTAATTCCGCATCTTAAGTTGCTTGTATATGGTAATCAATTATGCTTCTGAGGGTTCCTAACAGTTGGTATCAGAGCTAAGGTTGTAGGGAGCAGGTTTTGTGTTTAGTTACAAGTCACTCTCAGGGGTTTTTGATTGAGTGGGAGTATAGAAACGGTAGAAGAAAGTACACTAAGAATGGAGAAATTGAATAGCACGAATGGTCAATTATGGTGTTATGGAAAGAAAGAGCAGGTAAAGAAAGATTATTGGTTGGTAGTAGATCAGCATGAAGGAACTGAAGATGCAGATGTTGCAGGTGTTGTTGCATAGGATGCTCTTGGATGTTTCTTGGATAAAGTAGAATCTTGGTTTATAGATTTTGTTGCCTCTTTCCATGCAGCCCCAAGTAGAGGGGTTGGTGAGCCTTTTCAGATTGTTGGCAAAGGGGAAGTGAAGCTAAAATTATAGGTGGCCAACACATGCGTGTTGAAGAAGGTCATGCAGGTTCCAGTCTTAGAGATGCGGCTAATTGCTTCAGGAAAGTTGGGTGATGAGAGATGCACAAAAACTCTCACAATAGATGCACTTGAATTAGCAGGTGGTAAGAAATTAGGTACTCTTTATATACTTGTTTGTATTACTAATTCTTCTTCTGTTGTAAAGACATGGCTTTGTAGGCTTGGTCACATGAGCAAGAAGGAGATGCATGTTCTTAAGCGGAAGACAGATGTGTTCGACAGACTTAAGAACTGGAAAGCCTTGGTATTCTTGGAGGAGGTGATGGACAGAGTTCAGTGGATGGGGCTATATACTTCTAAGTAGGGCAGTTTGGACATGGGATTGATTCAAAGGAGCTTGCGGGTAAAAAGTCATCACTCACAGGCATACACAGGTACCAGCATCAGTCAAGGGTAACCGACGTCGAATAGACAGGTGCTGACATCGGTCATGTGTAGACTAGAGAAGTCGGTGGTGTAGGGCAGGTGGAGATCGACATCGATAGGATAATTGGCATCAGTGACCTGGACAGTCGCATGGAATCGACGTCGATCGGATGCAGACTGTGTAGTGACTGAGGTCGGTCACTAAGACAAATTTTGGGTAGATAGCAAGCTTTCAAGGAGTCTCAAATGCCCATGGGGAGGATTGAAAGTGTAAGTAAGCCTCAAATTCATTATTCCTCTTCTTTATACTAGTTGATGACTGCATAGCAGGAAGGATCCAAGAAACAGTCGGAACATGGCATGAACAAGATGCAGGACCAAATGGGAGATTTGGTAGGGTTGTCAGCTGGTATGAAAGCATTGAGATGAATGGATACCTTGGTTAAAGAATAGAGAGAATGGACACATGAGATGGAAGGCCAGGTCATATGGTCTTGAGGAAGCTGCAGGACAGTGGTACAAGTTTTAACAGGTGGATGACAAAGTAGGGCTTTAGTCAGTGTCATTGTAACCATTGTGTTTGTCTTACCAGGTGGATGATGGTCATGACATTAGCCTATTACTATATGTGGATGGTATGCTAGCTAGCAGGTTTGTACATATAAGGTTTTGATGAGCTAAGGGTAAGGTTAGTTCAGTGGTTTGCCATGAAGAATTTGGGAGCAGCGAAATTCTTTGGCATGAGAGACATGGAAGATCACAAGTTGATTTTGTCTCCAGTGGGAGCTGATGTGAATCAGGTGTTAGCAAGGTTCGATACGTAGGATGCATAACCAAAACACACCAAGGGCTGGACAGTTTAGTGTCCAAAATCACATGAGGTTTGGTATAGACCTGAGTTTGCCCAAGTAATGGGAGCTGTCAGAGAGTTAGGAACCAATTCGGGGAAGTGGGTTCTCAGGTATTTGAGAGGGACCAGTAGTAGGTATACATGCTATGCAGGGTCAGGACTTCACTACATAGATTTATAGGTTTAGATGTAGCAGGTTACTCAGATGATAGGAGGTGCGCCACAGGTTGTGTGGTGGGTGGTCTTCAGGATTGATCTTGAAGAGGGATACAAGCTAGGAAATAGATTAGATAGGGTACAAGTACAGGTACAATGCAGCTATTTATCTCCAAGTGGGAGATTGTTAGGTTATGGAGCTAAAATCTTCACTGATGCAAACAAGGAAGGAGGTTGTTGAGAGGTTGCTAAGTTGCAGGGCAATCGACGTTGGTCTAATCAGCCAACGTCGGTCATATACAGTGGGAAAGGCAATCGACATCGATCAAGTATCGATCGACGTCGATCATCTCTAGCCTGACAGGGACTGATGTCGATCACCTGTGCGATTTCAGAACTGTCAGTTACATGAATAGTTTGTTAACGAACCAAGTGTTTGCATGTTAAGAGCCAATTATAGACTAGGAGCTACGGATCTAATTATTATAATTAGATGTCTAATTATTGTTTGCATGAGATATATTTAAGAGACTCATGGGCTGTATTGTAATTTGTTCTAGTTTGAGTTGAGCAAAGTTAGCTCCTTCTGTGTGTGAAGTGAGCAAGGGTGTTCCTCCTAGTTCCACAGGGGTGTCGAGTGTGTATGATCAGGTTGGTCTGCAGGTGTGCTAGATCAGGGAGAAGATCCACCGAGGTATTAGTTTGGAGAATCATAAGGAATTGGTGAGGCAAGGACAAGGGTTCTTCAGGGTGTAGAGAGATCTACATGGTGTGTGTGTGCGAGGTCAAAGGAGATCTACAGGTGACAGTGGAATCAAAGGTGACAGCAACACATCAGAGAGCAAGAGAGGAAGGCAAGGAAGTTCCTTCCATAAGTAAGATCATTTGAGTTACAGGTTGTTGCAAGTTCAGGGGAGATCTACTTGGAGTGTGTGGAGCACTTGTGGAGTGCGTGGAGCATCGGTGTACTGGCAGTAGTGGATACTGACTGGTTGGAGGTGAACACCAACTCTGTGTTTGAGTTATGTGTTGGGACCATAAGAGAGAGCACTTTGAGGAAAGAAGTACTGTACACTTGAGGTGTGGGAAGCCTCTAAGAGGTGTGAAGAAGAAGTGGCATCTTCTTTATTGTATTCTTTTCTGGATGAGTATTAATACAAGTTGTGTATTGTCTCTCATATTCTGTGTTGTTTCTAGTTTCTAGTTACTTGTTACTTCTGGTTAATTTCACATATTAAGTTGCTTGTATATGGTAATCAATTGTGCTTCTGAGGGTTCTTAACATGGTTTTCAAACTATAGAGGATAGCAACCCATGTTTTCATGCTTCACCATTAATGCATAGCTAGTTGCACCCAACATTAAAAAGAGCATGGTCTAGCTACAATAACTTGGGGATGGCTTTGTCAGTTGCTAAAAGGAGTATCCCATGCTTTTTTGAGCCCAAAATAGCAAGGGTAGTGACTTGGACATCTACAACATGGCTCCCCCATACATAGTTGGAAGAATATGATAGCAACATGGTCTTTTGGTCTCTACAGAAGTGTTAACTCAGCATATGTTTCCATTCCTTGATTTAAGAACCTTTAAGGATATACTCTAGCATTGAGTCTAGAATAGAGGAGTTGATTATAATTGATGAAACTATTAGGTTCTGACTCTTTTATGAGATACCGACAAAGCTCATTGAAGATGAAGGATTTATTTTATTATCAAGGATACCAAGAATAGAATGGGATGTGATGATAGGAATTCATAGGATTCTATAAGCATCTGGTAGAAATAATTTCATTGTTACTGAATTCAACACCTTTGAATAGGGTGATATCCAATAATTTAACCAAGGAATAAAAAATAACTAGAGAAATCTGAATCTCAGGATAAAAGCTCTGATAATGCAAGAAAAAATCTTGTAAAGAAGCCTTCATCCTGAGCTAGATACCAAGGCCATCATTAATATATCCCATGACCATTTCAATGAGAAGAAGATCAATCTGATGCTTAATAAAATACTCAAAGATAAGAAAATGAAGGGAAAAAAGGCCCTCAATTATAGGAATGGTCAAATACAAGGATTTTGTATCAAAAGTGAAAAGGACATAATTCAAAGGGAAGTGCAGGCTTCTAAAGTCTTTGAGGAGGGAGGTTGAATCAAGTAGGTCATATTTTTGTTTCATAAGAATGGGAAATAGGAGGAAATGGAGTAGTCTTAAAGCTATTTCTAGGATGTAACTCAAGTAGCTATAGATGGGTCTACCTACTACACTTGGCTTATGGAGCTTAGGTAAGAGATAGAAACAACATGCCTTTGTAGAGGCTATCAAGAAATGAGTAAGGAATTTAACAATGGGATCCAAGAAAATTTTGCATTTTTTAATGAGAAAAAGTAACTTACTCCAAATTAGCTTCCAAGGGATGGAATTCACATGTTCATATGTGGAGGAGTATGAGAGTTACTAAAGGCCCTTATTTTGTACCAAGAGTATTTGATAACCACAAGTCCAAGATTATTGTCTTCGAGCTTGATGAAAATCAATCTATCCTGATGAATATCCTTGAGGCTCTTGTGAAATCTTAGGGGAAACATGGGATGCTTTGAAAAAGAAGAGGAACATGTATCTACTCTAGTCTTCAACAAAGCTTCCACCATCTGAATAATTTATTCCATGTGGGGGTTAGGCTCATCAAAATTCCAAAAAGGATTAGAAATCTAGAATATATGAGGAAAACACTAAGAGGAGGAGGGATTATCCGTAGTAAGATAACTTTCAGGAGAAACCTCTTTGTCAAGATTGAAGAATGCTCTGGGGTGAAGTTTTTTGGTGAAGACTCTAAACTCCTTGAAAATAGAATCAACAGGCATATGGGGTGGGCATGGTATGAACTTCACACCAAGACCAAGCAACTTCAGCTCATCATACTAAAATATCCAAGAAGAAAGGTAATGGATAGCATAATTAGAGATTCTAAGTTCCACTTCTAAACAAGTTTTCATGGATAAGTAGTCAATAGCTAGCCCCTAGAAGTTTAGAAAAGGTTGGGAACTTTCATGCCCCCTTGATTTAGTCCCATGTCTCTCCCACATCCCCTACCAACACTAGAGCTCCTACCTCAGCCTCTACCTCTATTGGTGCCTCTACTGGTGCTAGTGCCTCTTAATGAAGAAGAAGGTGGTGTAGATGGCATAAAAACCTTGTTCATAGGAGGCATAGAATTTTGCCTTGATATTAATACACTAAAGGTAGCTAAGGTGGCATTCTAAGGAGTATCATGCTTAGTTACTTTATCATATTTTAGAGCCATGATTGGAGGAACCTCTTGATTCTGATTTGGTGAAGACTTATTTTCTTTATTATTATTCTTATTTTTCTTATTCTATTGTTTATGTTATTTCTAGGGAGGAATGGAAGATTTTCCCAAAAGAGAGTGAATACATTTCAACTCTTTGAGAATTCTACCAAATTTAAGGTTCTTCTCATTTATGAGCTCAAAAATGGTTTGATCTCGAGGGCGCTAGTCTACATATATCATTACTTTGTCCCAGGATTATTGGCAAAAAGAATCAGCTTGTTTTCTAGTAGCTTTATTAAGGGCCCACTCAATCTAAAAATTATTACATAGGGAATGAAATTATTTGGTGGCTTCAACAAGCTAATCATCACTAGAGATTGAAAATTTACCCAAAAGGGGAATATGTCGAATGGTTAAACATGTCCCTTGAAAAGAAGTTTCAAAATAATCAACAAAAGAGGTAAAAGCTACATCTTGATTTTTGGTAACCTGAGAAAGGCCAACAATGCAGGCATCAAGAAATAGCTTATTAGCTTTAGCCTGGACACTCTCCAATTTAGTAGACAAAATAAAATTCCCTTTAGATCATCAATAACAACCTTAGGGGGCCTCAACTACAGATTTTTTGGTAGAGATCCAAAATCTTTTAAGACTTTTAATTTCCAAACAAATTCATGTGAAAGTTATGCCTTAAGATAGAGACGTTTATATTCTGAAAAGACCTTGGAGACCAAGGAGAGAATCTGATCCAAATATTTCTTTTGTTGTGGATTTTATGAAGTAATAAGAGGAGTGGAATCATAAAGAACAACATATGTATTTTCTTCTATGTTTTCTATATGAACATCCACATTATCCTAAGGAACATTCACATTATCCTCAATTTGATGGAGGGGAACTCAAAGATCTTCTACAATATGGCTTGAAGAGGAGGGTTGTCTAGAATATAGAAGAGTGTCTAATGCTTCATAACAAGAGTTTGAAACATCCATAAACTTAGTAAACATATCCATGATGATAAGAAGAGAAGGAGAAGAAGAGGAAGAAAGCTCTTTCTCAGCTCAAATGCAGTTTTCAATTTCAATTTTATATTTTTGATGAACTTTTGTAACATGAGCTTTAGCCTCAACTCTAAGACATTCCTCACATTCTGCATAAAGATAAAATTCAAACTGGGCATGTTTAAAAAGTGTGGTTTCATGTTTGGCTTGTATTTTGTAAGAAGATGTAGTAGCATGAAGATTATTAGAGCCTTTGGCAAGAACTTGATTTTGGACAAAAAAGGATTGTATCCTTTCAACAATATCAAGATCAATATTGTATCTATGATTTTTAATATCTTCATAAACAACAAGATTTGTGCTTATAGGAAGCTAAGTGGATGGATCCCCACGTCTTCTCTTTTGACCTATTCGAGCATCAACTCCAAACTGGGTGGGTAAAGGAATCGAAGAGCTTGAAATTACAATACCCTATAACTCTGGATGTGTTGATTCAACTATCTCTTTAAATGAGGCCATAATGATAATATATGCCAATAATTTTTAAAATTGTATAACTAAAAAAAAAATCTTATGATCATTAGTAGCTCATATGAATAGAAATGATCGAGAGAGAAATAGAAAGAGAGTATAGAGAAAATCCTTTATTTCATATTTACAAGATATAATTTGTCATAATTTCTCTAAAAAATT
>JARHVA010000408.1:5580000-5585000 GCA_037957365.1 Torreya grandis
TTAGGGTTTAGGGTTTAGGGTTTAGGGTTTAGGGTTTAGGGTTTAGGGTTTAGGGTTTAGGGTTTAGGGTTTAGGGTTTAGGGTTTAGGGTTTAGGGTTTAGGGTTTAGGGTTTAGGGTTTAGGGTTTAGGGTTTAGGGTTTAGGGTTTAGGGTTTAGGGTTTAGGGTTTAGGGTTTAGGGTTTAGGGTTTAGGGTTTAGGGTTTAGGGTTTAGGGTTTAGGGTTTAGGGTTTAGGGTTTAGGGTTTAGGGTTTAGGGTTTAGGGTTTAGGGTTTAGGGTTTAGGGTTTAGGGTTTAGGGTTTAGGGTTTAGGGTTTAGGGTTTAGGGTTTAGGGTTTAGGGTTTAGGGTTTAGGGTTTAGGGTTTAGGGTTTAGGGTTTAGGGTTTAGGGTTTAGGGTTTAGGGTTTAGGGTTTAGGGTTTAGGGTTTAGGGTTTAGGGTTTAGGGTTTAGGGTTTAGGGTTTAGGGTTTAGGGTTTAGGGTTTAGGGTTTAGGGTTTAGGGTTTAGGGTTTAGGGTTTAGGGTTTAGGGTTTAGGGTTTAGGGTTTAGGGTTTAGGGTTTAGGGTTTAGGGTTTAGGGTTTAGGGTTTAGGGTTTAGGGTTTAGGGTTTAGGGTTTAGGGTTTAGGGTTTAGGGTTTAGGGTTTAGGGTTTAGGGTTTAGGGTTTAGGGTTTAGGGTTTAGGGTTTAGGGTTTAGGGTTTAGGGTTTAGGGTTTAGGGTTTAGGGTTTAGGGTTTAGGGTTTAGGGTTTAGGGTTTAGGGTTTAGGGTTTAGGGTTTAGGGTTTAGGGTTTAGGGTTTAGGGTTTAGGGTTTAGGGTTTAGGGTTTAGGGTTTAGGGTTTAGGGTTTAGGGTTTAGGGTTTAGGGTTTAGGGTTTAGGGTTTAGGGTTTAGGGTTTAGGGTTTAGGGTTTAGGGTTTAGGGTTTAGGGTTTAGGGTTTAGGGTTTAGGGTTTAGGGTTTAGGGTTTAGGGTTTAGGGTTTAGGGTTTAGGGTTTAGGGTTTAGGGTTTAGGGTTTAGGGTTTAGGGTTTAGGGTTTAGGGTTTAGGGTTTAGGGTTTAGGGTTTAGGGTTTAGGGTTTAGGGTTTAGGGTTTAGGGTTTAGGGTTTAGGGTTTAGGGTTTAGGGTTTAGGGTTTAGGGTTTAGGGTTTAGGGTTTAGGGTTTAGGGTTTAGGGTTTAGGGTTTAGGGTTTAGGGTTTAGGGTTTAGGGTTTAGGGTTTAGGGTTTAGGGTTTAGGGTTTAGGGTTTAGGGTTTAGGGTTTAGGGTTTAGGGTTTAGGGTTTAGGGTTTAGGGTTTAGGGTTTAGGGTTTAGGGTTTAGGGTTTAGGGTTTAGGGTTTAGGGTTTAGGGTTTAGGGTTTAGGGTTTAGGGTTTAGGGTTTAGGGTTTAGGGTTTAGGGTTTAGGGTTTAGGGTTTAGGGTTTAGGGTTTAGGGTTTAGGGTTTAGGGTTTAGGGTTTAGGGTTTAGGGTTTAGGGTTTAGGGTTTAGGGTTTAGGGTTTAGGGTTTAGGGTTTAGGGTTTAGGGTTTAGGGTTTAGGGTTTAGGGTTTAGGGTTTAGGGTTTAGGGTTTAGGGTTTAGGGTTTAGGGTTTAGGGTTTAGGGTTTAGGGTTTAGGGTTTAGGGTTTAGGGTTTAGGGTTTAGGGTTTAGGGTTTAGGGTTTAGGGTTTAGGGTTTAGGGTTTAGGGTTTAGGGTTTAGGGTTTAGGGTTTAGGGTTTAGGGTTTAGGGTTTAGGGTTTAGGGTTTAGGGTTTAGGGTTTAGGGTTTAGGGTTTAGGGTTTAGGGTTTAGGGTTTAGGGTTTAGGGTTTAGGGTTTAGGGTTTAGGGTTTAGGGTTTAGGGTTTAGGGTTTAGGGTTTAGGGTTTAGGGTTTAGGGTTTAGGGTTTAGGGTTTAGGGTTTAGGGTTTAGGGTTTAGGGTTTAGGGTTTAGGGTTTAGGGTTTAGGGTTTAGGGTTTAGGGTTTAGGGTTTAGGGTTTAGGGTTTAGGGTTTAGGGTTTAGGGTTTAGGGTTTAGGGTTTAGGGTTTAGGGTTTAGGGTTTAGGGTTTAGGGTTTAGGGTTTAGGGTTTAGGGTTTAGGGTTTAGGGTTTAGGGTTTAGGGTTTAGGGTTTAGGGTTTAGGGTTTAGGGTTTAGGGTTTAGGGTTTAGGGTTTAGGGTTTAGGGTTTAGGGTTTAGGGTTTAGGGTTTAGGGTTTAGGGTTTAGGGTTTAGGGTTTAGGGTTTAGGGTTTAGGGTTTAGGGTTTAGGGTTTAGGGTTTAGGGTTTAGGGTTTAGGGTTTAGGGTTTAGGGTTTAGGGTTTAGGGTTTAGGGTTTAGGGTTTAGGGTTTAGGGTTTAGGGTTTAGGGTTTAGGGTTTAGGGTTTAGGGTTTAGGGTTTAGGGTTTAGGGTTTAGGGTTTAGGGTTTAGGGTTTAGGGTTTAGGGTTTAGGGTTTAGGGTTTAGGGTTTAGGGTTTAGGGTTTAGGGTTTAGGGTTTAGGGTTTAGGGTTTAGGGTTTAGGGTTTAGGGTTTAGGGTTTAGGGTTTAGGGTTTAGGGTTTAGGGTTTAGGGTTTAGGGTTTAGGGTTTAGGGTTTAGGGTTTAGGGTTTAGGGTTTAGGGTTTAGGGTTTAGGGTTTAGGGTTTAGGGTTTAGGGTTTAGGGTTTAGGGTTTAGGGTTTAGGGTTTAGGGTTTAGGGTTTAGGGTTTAGGGTTTAGGGTTTAGGGTTTAGGGTTTAGGGTTTAGGGTTTAGGGTTTAGGGTTTAGGGTTTAGGGTTTAGGGTTTAGGGTTTAGGGTTTAGGGTTTAGGGTTTAGGGTTTAGGGTTTAGGGTTTAGGGTTTAGGGTTTAGGGTTTAGGGTTTAGGGTTTAGGGTTTAGGGTTTAGGGTTTAGGGTTTAGGGTTTAGGGTTTAGGGTTTAGGGTTTAGGGTTTAGGGTTTAGGGTTTAGGGTTTAGGGTTTAGGGTTTAGGGTTTAGGGTTTAGGGTTTAGGGTTTAGGGTTTAGGGTTTAGGGTTTAGGGTTTAGGGTTTAGGGTTTAGGGTTTAGGGTTTAGGGTTTAGGGTTTAGGGTTTAGGGTTTAGGGTTTAGGGTTTAGGGTTTAGGGTTTAGGGTTTAGGGTTTAGGGTTTAGGGTTTAGGGTTTAGGGTTTAGGGTTTAGGGTTTAGGGTTTAGGGTTTAGGGTTTAGGGTTTAGGGTTTAGGGTTTAGGGTTTAGGGTTTAGGGTTTAGGGTTTAGGGTTTAGGGTTTAGGGTTTAGGGTTTAGGGTTTAGGGTTTAGGGTTTAGGGTTTAGGGTTTAGGGTTTAGGGTTTAGGGTTTAGGGTTTAGGGTTTAGGGTTTAGGGTTTAGGGTTTAGGGTTTAGGGTTTAGGGTTTAGGGTTTAGGGTTTAGGGTTTAGGGTTTAGGGTTTAGGGTTTAGGGTTTAGGGTTTAGGGTTTAGGGTTTAGGGTTTAGGGTTTAGGGTTTAGGGTTTAGGGTTTAGGGTTTAGGGTTTAGGGTTTAGGGTTTAGGGTTTAGGGTTTAGGGTTTAGGGTTTAGGGTTTAGGGTTTAGGGTTTAGGGTTTAGGGTTTAGGGTTTAGGGTTTAGGGTTTAGGGTTTAGGGTTTAGGGTTTAGGGTTTAGGGTTTAGGGTTTAGGGTTTAGGGTTTAGGGTTTAGGGTTTAGGGTTTAGGGTTTAGGGTTTAGGGTTTAGGGTTTAGGGTTTAGGGTTTAGGGTTTAGGGTTTAGGGTTTAGGGTTTAGGGTTTAGGGTTTAGGGTTTAGGGTTTAGGGTTTAGGGTTTAGGGTTTAGGGTTTAGGGTTTAGGGTTTAGGGTTTAGGGTTTAGGGTTTAGGGTTTAGGGTTTAGGGTTTAGGGTTTAGGGTTTAGGGTTTAGGGTTTAGGGTTTAGGGTTTAGGGTTTAGGGTTTAGGGTTTAGGGTTTAGGGTTTAGGGTTTAGGGTTTAGGGTTTAGGGTTTAGGGTTTAGGGTTTAGGGTTTAGGGTTTAGGGTTTTAGGGTTTAGGGTTTAGGGTTTAGGGTTTAGGGTTTAGGGTTTAGGGTTTAGGGTTTAGGGTTTAGGGTTTAGGGTTTAGGGTTTAGGGTTTAGGGTTTAGGGTTTAGGGTTTAGGGTTTAGGGTTTAGGGTTTAGGGTTTAGGGTTTAGGGTTTAGGGTTTAGGGTTTAGGGTTTAGGGTTTAGGGTTTAGGGTTTAGGGTTTAGGGTTTAGGGTTTAGGGTTTAGGGTTTAGGGTTTAGGGTTTAGGGTTTAGGGTTTAGGGTTTAGGGTTTAGGGTTTAGGGTTTAGGGTTTAGGGTTTAGGGTTTAGGGTTTAGGGTTTAGGGTTTAGGGTTTAGGGTTTAGGGTTTAGGGTTTAGGGTTTAGGGTTTAGGGTTTAGGGTTTAGGGTTTAGGGTTTAGGGTTTAGGGTTTAGGGTTTAGGGTTTAGGGTTTTTAGGGTTTAGGGTTTAGGGTTTAGGGTTTAGGGTTTAGGGTTTAGGGTTTAGGGTTTAGGGTTTAGGGTTTAGGGTTTAGGGTTTAGGGTTTAGGGTTTAGGGTTTAGGGTTTAGGGTTTAGGGTTTAGGGTTTAGGGTTTAGGGTTTAGGGTTTAGGGTTTAGGGTTTAGGGTTTAGGGTTTAGGGTTTAGGGTTTAGGGTTTAGGGTTTAGGGTTTAGGGTTTAGGGTTTAGGGTTTAGGGTTTAGGGTTTAGGGTTTAGGGTTTAGGGTTTAGGGTTTAGGGTTTAGGGTTTAGGGTTTAGGGTTTAGGGTTTAGGGTTTAGGGTTTAGGGTTTAGGGTTTAGGGTTTAGGGTTTAGGGTTTAGGGTTTAGGGTTTAGGGTTTAGGGTTTAGGGTTTAGGGTTTAGGGTTTAGGGTTTAGGGTTTAGGGTTTAGGGTTTAGGGTTTAGGGTTTAGGGTTTAGGGTTTAGGGTTTAGGGTTTAGGGTTTAGGGTTTAGGGTTTAGGGTTTTTAGGGTTTAGGGTTTAGGGTTTAGGGTTTAGGGTTTAGGGTTTAGGGTTTAGGGTTTAGGGTTTAGGGTTTAGGGTTTAGGGTTTAG